>JZLH01S0136169.1:128382-146827 GCA_001188425.1 Eucidaris tribuloides
AATTCTTGTGAAAGTCACTGCACACCACTACGTGTCATAACATCCACACAAACAAGAAATCACTTAGCAGCGGACGTAAGAAGCTGAACGTTGAACTTCACGTAACCAAAAAAGGCTTGGCGCAATTTTACAGACCTCCTGTTTTTTTTTTTAGTAATATTACCACCGAAAATCATGAAATTGCTACCCATAAGTATTTTCTAAACTGTATACTGTCCTGTACCCAGTCTAAGTTTAGGTAGTACATGAATGAGCATAATGTAGTGGATTACACAGATCAACAAATAGTATTACAAAAAACGACAGCTTGTTGCAAATTGATCGGTAAAAACGAAAACAATTCATCGATTAGAGGCTGAAAGCGGCATTATCATTATAATGGGCTCCGATAATTTGCCCATAATTAGACGCAGACAGTTGATTATAATGTAATGAATAAATTCAAAATACCATGACCACTGAAAATGTACGTTTCACGAGTACATATATCCTGTATTTTGAAACTTGTACACTGTAAAAAAACATCGTCATGCTGGTGTCTCTATCGCCTAATATTATTCGCATAGTCGGTGGGAACGAAATTTCTTTCGTCAGGCTGACGTAAGAAAATCTGGTCCTGCTGTGTCTCATCGACGATTTTTTTCGTCACAGCGGCCTTGTGCGCAGAATGACGAAGAAAATCTCGCCTGCTGTGGTGTCTCTATCGCCGAATTTGTTTCGTCAGCATCTTGTGCCCCAGCTGACGAAGAAAATCTCGTCCTGCTGTGGTGTCTCTATCGACTATTTTCTTCGTCAAGCATCTTGACGAATAAAAAAATAAATAAAGGAGATTAAACATTTTCACATAAAGTAACCACTATTTTTCTGTATCGATAAAATGTCGATATATATAGGAATCGAGTCAGTGGTATGTTATAGCAGGTAGTGGTATAGGTTTAGGAACTTACGCTAGGGAATAGGTATATAAGGTATTGCATATTGGCGTAAATATTCAGTCTTGAATGACGCGCCTAAAAAACCAACAACAACAACAACAATTGTAGGGTGGTATAGATCGATCCCATGTTTGAATTATAATAATAAGCCAAAAATAAACCCCACATTTTTCTCCGATCGATTCAAGTGTAGATTTCTACTGGTTATCTAATGGTCTTCTACTGGTTTCTACTGGTTCCAACGGGAATTTCTACTGGTTCCAATAAGAATTGTTACTGGTCTGCTACTGGTTCCAGTACAAATGCCCTATTGGTTTCTACTGGTTTCATTTCACTTTCCATATTGAAACCAGTACAAAATTGGTCTCTACTGGACCAGTAGAGACCAATAGAATTCTACTGGTTTCTATGGGAATTTCGACCTGGGAGGTATCTTGACAGATTTCTTGATCGTCCAGTCGAGACCGATTCGCATGTTATTATGGGATATCAGATCGAGCGCGCATGCTCAGAGAGAAGCAAAATAGCAAGACGAAGTAAATTCGTCAGCATGGCCGATTCGCATGTCATTATGGGATATCAGATCAAGCGCGCATGCTCAGAAAGAAGCGGCGTGACGAAAAGAAGAGAGCGTGATGAAAAAAAAATCGTCCAGATAAGCAATATCTGTGGTATATGAAGTACAGGACGAATTTTCTGTTGATGGCATGACGAATAATATTTCGCATAACGAAATAATATTCGTCATGCCATCTACAGAAAATTTGGTTCAATTCGTACAGCATGTCAAAAATAGCAGGACGAAGTAAATTCGTCAGCAGGACGAATTAAATCTCGTCGTACTCAAGAGCACGACGAGATTTTGTTTACAGTGTATCTTTCTCTGTGCTTCAATTTCCCTTTACAAACAAGCCTTTACATTAATATCATCATCATTCGTCAGAGAAAATATAGGTCAGTTTAGTATAATTTGCATGTTGTTTTGTATTGTTTGTTTGTTGTTTGTTTGTTAATTTGTTTGTTTGTTTGTTTGTTTGTTGTTTGTTTGTTTGTTTGTTTGTTTGTTTGTTTGATTGTTTGTTTGTTTGTATGTTTGTGGTTCCTGCTTACCTGTGCTGGAGTGCTAGTGGTTTTTCCTTGTCGTCAGGGTTCAGTTTGGGTTGGAGGAAGACGTATTTCACGAGAATAGGCTGACTAGCAAACACCAACATAACCACGCCCAGTAGGGGTCTAAAGAAAGTAAAACAAAGGCAACTGTTGGCTCACATGTAAAAGCCTATTGCAGATCGTTCCACGAGTACAATTTTATGTTTACTCGCAATTTGTTTTTGTTTTTGTGAGCTGAATGAATGCATTTAGAGAGGTCGTCTGCAGTTACAGTTACAACTATAGTGAAAAGCAGTGAAGTATAATGTAAAAATGGCTCGTTTCTGTGTGTGTCTTCACAAGAAATATACATGTATCTCCATTTTCTTTAAAAACTTGTTTAAAATTCAGGTCTTAATCAACATACATTGGGAGTCATATTGATCTTCTTATGTATCATAAAATATAATCATAACGCCACCTGGCAAGGGTCAGTATATTGCCGAGTATGAAGATTTACACGGGGGTATAACTGTACTCGGATGCCAAAAAGCTTGAAACAATTCGCCTTGTTAAAAGGGAGTTTTATATCTCCCAACTTGTGTAAAGTGCAGTATATATAGTATAGATACTTCTTATTTGAATAAATTTACTTGAATCAACTTTGAACTTAAACGATTATGAAAAGTCTTTGATCACTCACACAACTGTATTGACGAATCCCAGAATCCAGCTCAGTGCGTTGTTGACAAGCGGAATGATTATACCGCCACTTACGACGAACATCACAAGGGCGAACATAATCATCATAATGACGTATCCTAAAACATGGTGGAAACAGAATGGCATATTTGGATCTGGTTTAAAATATAATAATATTGATAATAATTCCTTTTAGTACGTCTGGCTGAGTTATCGGTAAAATATGTTATCGAACCGCTGATATATCCTCTTATATTCCACAGCATTGTAATCAGCCATTCTTGGGTAATACACTAATTATTGCCCGTAACTAATGATGGCCTGGTGGTATTGTCGCAGCTCGGAAAGCTGTAGATGACGGATTCGAATCCTGGTTCATTTTCTGACTTTTTTTAAAATTATAGATCAGCAGTTGCGATCTTAAAACCACTGGCTAACATTTACCACAGTTAAAAATGTGAGCTACATAATCCTCCATGCTCCAAGTATCTTTGATAAGGTCTAAAAATAAAGCCCTGAAAAAATTGTATTTCAAAATGATTATTCAGTGCTTTTAACAAAGTGAAGATCGTAAGTTGCCGGATTCACCTGCCCATTTCCTCCCCTAGACTTACTGTGCGTTGATCTAGGCTATTTTTACTCGGCCCGAGTACTAATTGTTTATTCATTCATATCTTGCCAGTGGCAGTATAAATTTTTAAACTTTTGTATTCTACATGTTCTAGGCTGTTTACTTGTCCATTCAAACATTACTATTCAGCTCAGATAGCAAAGTTTGACAATTTTTAATTTGAAGCTCCACAATGTTAGCCTATTACTTAAAATACAGAGAGAGACAAATGAAAAATCTATTACATCGCATTTTCACCTCTCTGAATAATCCCATTCATTCATTACAACTAATTATTCTCACAAAAGTATTTTTTTTTTTTTAGTTTTTCCTTACTTTTTGGTTATCTAGCTTCGACATTTTATTGTTGATTGTGCAAACTTCGTGTAAGTAACGTGTGATTGTGATTTTCAAGGCAAACAATTCTTTGTTTTCCTTTTTTCTTCCTTGACTTCGACATTTTAATAGTAATAATAATAACAATAACAATAATAACAGTAACAATAATAATAACAATAATAATAATAAATAATAATAATAATAATAATAATAATAATAATAATAATAATAATAATAATAATAATAATAATAATAATAATAATAATAATAATAATAATAATAATAATAATAAAATAATAATAATAATAACAATCCACATTTTATTCGAAACAGAAATCACAAATAGAAATCCTCCGAAAATTCATTCGTGCCCAAATTGATCTTGGGCCCGGCAGGCACTGAGCAGCGCCAGACCGAAGTTGCTCTATCCCTTAAATCGTTGAGCGCCAAACTGGGTAGCAGCAACTCCCATCTTTTAACGTCTTTTGTCCAGAGAAAACAAAATTGATACATTTGACGAAGAAAAATCACTTTCGGGACTTGACTGTGTCGGAACACGACTCACTTGTCTTTGCGTATTTTTGGAAAATCCAACTTCTAACTTATAAACTCACCTGATAAATAGTATGCAATTTGGAACCCACAGTACTGCAAACTTCCAGTCTAGTGGAAAAGAATGAAATTTCAAAATATAAATCTTCTATTCGTGTAATGTAATGTTAATTGAATAACAAGAGCCCCGGGGGCACGACGCTCACCTGAGGTCTCGCAAACTCTCTGTGGTGCCCATGGAGAATAGTCTGGACTCTTGGAGCCTGATATCTAGGCACCAATGGAGCAATATGAATCAGTTGAAAAAAGAATCATTTTTTTTAAACAAGGTGATAGCCATAATGTGTCTCGCCATAGTATGTTAATATTTGACTTTATTTGACCTTTGACCTATTCATATATGACCTTTGACCCCAATTTAAGATTAAGGTCCCTATACAGGTACATGTAAGGCATCTACCATCCAAGTCAGTTACAAATAGGTTGATCCAGAACCCAGTAAAAAAAATTGCAGGAATAGTTGACCTCATTTGACCTTTGACTTACATATACGACCTTTGACCCCCAAATAATATTGAGGTCCCTGTTATGCATCTACAATCCAAGTTTTTGGATAGAAATGGGCTTGTGGTTAGGAAGTTACCTAGTATTGGCCCTTATGGATCTTGCCCCCTGGGCCCCCAGGGGGCCACGTGTATTATTTCAGAACCCTTTATCCCCTCGGATCATTCCCACCAAGTTTAGTCTAAATCCATCCATGTACTTTCAGGAAAATGATGTAAATGTGAATTATTCTCATGGGGCCCTCCCCAACCTGTTGCCCCCGTCAGGGGCCAAACGAGGCCACCCCGGGCATTGTCATGAGGAACAACAATAGGTATCTAAACACAGTGACTTAGCTAAACTATTTCTGGATCTGGAGAAGAAAATTACCTATTTTTGGCTCTTTAGGGCCCTGTCCCTGGGCCCCCAGGGGGCCAGGTGTACCATTTGGGGACCCTTGAATCCCCACCCCTTGAGGATCATTCCTGCCAAGTTTGGGCTAAATCCAATAATGCGTTTTTAAGAAGAAGATGAAGATGTGTAAAAGTTTACGCACGATGCACGACGAACGACGGACGAAAAGTGATCGCAATAGCTCACTTGAGCCTTCGGCTCAGGTGAGCTGAAAACTTGTTAATCTCATACACTTTCATACATTATGTTATTTCCAAGATTCCTCGGTTAACTTCAAATTGTATCAAACATCCACAATTTTTCTATTAGAACCTGTAGTTGTCTTTGCAAAAAAAACGCTAACCATGTGTAAAAATAAAATTGACAACCTTTTACACTTGTATTATTTTCATCCATCGATATATCTACACGGTTTAGAAATAACTTTATAGGTAGTGCCTTGGAAGTATCATTTGCCACATAATGTTTCTGGAAGTGTGTAAATTTATGTTTACATAATTTCTTGTGTTTATCAAATCAGTTTGTTACCATTTTCTTAATTTTAAATGTCTACAACCAATATCTGTATCTGTACAAATTTCATGCATATTTCGCAAGATGTGAGACTGTGTGAACCTGAACAATTAATGTAACACAAATTACTCAGAAGTACATTCCTCATTATTAGTCGTTTGATATTTTAACACCTGACTCGATCAGACATACGGTTACGTCATGTACGGGGTAAGTGTTACTTCTATCACGGTGATACGAACACATCTACCACAGTTCCATCTTCACTAAATATTCAAAGCTTAGGCCCATTGCGCGAGTTAAAACATTAACATTTGGGTAACATTTGATCCGAGGATTCAGATTATTTAAAGCAAAGCCTTGATTTTTTCAGGACCGCATATAATAGTAAATGACTGCTATATACTACTCAGTATTAAGGAACTTCTCTCTTTAATTAACTTACCATAGATTTGGCTGAACCTTGTTCACCATCAGGAAGGAATTTTCGATTTCCCTGATACATTCGGAGAATATGTTTTCTGGATTTAAAAAAATATATAATAATTTGTGTGATTATATTCACTTCGGATAAAGTATCAAGAGCTGCATTCTCATCGTGACTTACCATTTGGGAAATTGTATTTAGATAATGTGCTTTAAGTTTGTTTTATTCTTAACTTAATTTGCTTTGTATTCATGAGTGTTCGTTTTTTGTTGATTTTAATGCTTTTATTTGTATATATTGTGAGCAGAGCCCCTTGGTAGAGCAGTTATTAAACTGAAAGCTTACCCTGCTAAAAGAAAATGAAAATAATAAATAAAATAAATAAATAAATAAATAAATAAATAAATAAACAAATGATTAAATAACTAAATAAATAACTAAATAAATAAATAAATGAATAAATAAATGAATCAATACTTAAATGAACAAATACTACAATAAATAGTTATAAATATGAAAAAAGGACAGAAACAAATAAGTAAACACAAAAGAAACAAATAATCAACGTAGGAATGAAATAATGAATCAACATATGATTATCTATTATTATCTATTATAGAAACGGCACCAAAACCTGACGCATTTTTTTGAGTCGTAGCCCGGCGAAGAGCATTGGTGAACATGAGCCCGTAGCGGCGCCGACCGTCGCCTTGCTGGTATAGTACCATACGCTTAACTGCGAAGACAGTGTTCCTATTCACTCGCCTTGGCTGTTAGATAAGAAGCGCAGCCGATTGACGGCGTGTCTCACTTGGCGTATTCGTCGTTGTATTTTTTGCCGAAACATGCGCGAAACATAATTAACGCTTCGCCCTCGAAAACTACAGTCACACACAACAGTCACACAACAGCGTAAATTTTTGCTTGGCTTTCGCCCAGATCTGAAGTTTTTCGGTGTGGTGATAAATGTGTTTTTGATGTCGGCGCGGCGCCACCGTGACTATTGGGACGTTGAGGGGCCAAGGCATAGGGTCTATCATTAGGGGAGAATGACAATGTTGTGTGCTGCTACTAGGCTGTGTGCTCTGCTGTATAACCAGGGAGCTGGCGTTATGTGCTGTGTTGTGTCATCCACGAAGATGGAGGGGCTCTCAGGTGTGTTGTGAGTGAGAGCGCGGGCTAAGGGGCAGGAAGGTCAAGTTCAGAGGGTGTGCAACAGGAGGTGGCGGGAAGGGGGCAGAGGGTGGTTCCCCCCCCAGCCTCCGATTTATTCACTCGCTTGGTTTAGATAAATAATAGTCCGCAGCGTTACGCCGGTTTCTCATTGGCTATTCGTCTTGTGTAATATTTTTTGCCGAAACATTGCCGAACACATAATATGCGTCGCTCAGAAACTACAGTCCACACAACAGTCACACAAACAGGTAAACTTTTGCTTTGCTTTCGGCCAGAATCTAATGTTTTTGCGCGGTGATTGTGAAATGTTCTTATGTTTTTTGGTCGGCGGCCGACCGTGCTATGCGCAGTGTGAGGGCCAATGCATAGGGCCTATCATAGGGGAAGTTGACAATGTGTTGTGCTGTTATAGGCTGTGTGTGCTGTGTAACCAGGGCCTGGGTTATGTGCTGCTGTTGTGTTTCCATACACCGATTAAGAGATGAAGGGCGCGGGCGTTTACCGCGTATCTCATTGGCCTATTCGTCGTTCTGTATTTTTGGAAACATTGCGAACAGAGTATGGAAAATGCGCGTCGTCGAAACTACAGTCACACAACAGTCATCAAAACAGGTAAACTTTTTGCTTTGCTTTTCGCCAGAGATCTAAGAAACTTTATTGGATTAGTTAGTAAATAGTGTAATTTATGTCATAGCCCCTGCGCCTTTATCCGCTGCTATGGGAGTGATGAGGGGCACTAAGGACAATTAAAAGTGACCCATTCATAATCATATAAGAACGGAAGTACATGTTAATATAATGTTGCTTGGTTGACCTGTGACTAGGCTTGTAGTGCGCAACATACGATAACGCTTCAAGGGGAGCTGGGATTATGTGCTAAGTAGGATGTGTACCTTTAATCACGAGGTGGAAGGGCAGCTACTCAGGTGGTTGTGAGTGGGCAGGACGGAAGGAAAAGAGACAAGGGAGCATGGTAAATAGTTCAGGGGTGAAATATGACCAAAACAGGAGAAGTGGCTGACGCCGAGAGAAAAAAAGAAGGAAAAAAATACACACACAATAGGAAACAAACCAAGGTGAACGGTCCCCCTTATAGTGAGCCGTCGGGAGAACAACAGGACAGAACCAAACCAGAAACGGTGGAGAGAAGAACGCGGCGGAGCTACCGATTTGCTCAAAAACAAGAAAGGAGCCTAGCTAAGGCCAGGCAGGAGAACAGGAACTTAGAGATTCCATGCCAACAAACAGAGGCGTGGATGAGGAGAAGGCAGTTTGACTTAAGGGAGTGACAATCAGGGGGTGTGGCGGACGCAGAGAAAAGAGAAATTGCTATTACGCCGAAGAAAAATCTCAATAAGCGCAAATGAGCACTAACAAAAACAAGCACGAACAGAAGTTTCTAAGTATTAAAAAAACCAGAGATACAGAAACCAAGGATGACAGACAAAAAAAAAAAAAACACAAAACAAAAACAAAATAAAAACAACCATACAACAAAAATTAAACTGGATAAAAATTAACAAAAACCATTATAGCAAAAAACAAAAAGAACATGCAAAAATACAAAACCACTAGAAGAGAATTCAATAGAAGCTCGAGAGATAGAGAAAAATTACCATAATGAATACAAATGAAGAGAAGCATGTAAGCAAAAAATAACAGAATATATAGAATAACAATACTGACTAACAAATCTCATTACACCCGGCAGCATTGATCTCAGGAACGTGAAATACATAGAACCCCTAAGCCACCAAAGAGACAAAGAACATAGACAACATTATGGAGAGTAAACTTGTTATTTCGAGTTTCCGTGTTAAGTGACTTCAAACAGGCCGAGTGGGGCTGGGGAGAGGGGGCCGATCGACATTGCTGTAAGGTCCTTGCCCAATACTTCCCCTGATTATGTCGAGATTGGGCGAACAGGAGAAGTTCCTTGGCTTTGAGGGGGCGGCTTGCCTCCTCCGACACTCTCAACCTCGAATGTGAAGCTCTAATTCGAAGGATTTGTAACATATCACAACAAACACACCATTTTCAGAGTGGAGTTTCTGTCCGCGGTTATACGCTGTTGGCGGCGCGGCGCATTAAGGCCGTTAAAAATGCCCCGTCTATTTAATAGGTGAGGGAAGCTAGCTATTATGGATAGGCAAGACGAGATATGCTCTTTATTATATGTTCAGGCGAACAGCCGGATATCGGCAAAATTAAACACTATTCGAGACGTACGAAACATTGGTTGTTTGCATGCTCCGGACCATAGGGATCGAAAAATATAATATGCCGCCTGATTTGTTACTTTGCGGAAACAGCATAATGCGGGAGTGGACTATCCACATTGGCAGACAATCAACTACTGACTATAGAATTCTTTAGGGACAACAGGCTAGGTTTTTCGTCGCACACAACATCAGTCCTTGGTATTCCGATTATGTTCAACTTCTAGGCCACCGAAAGTTTACGTAGATTATCCAGGGTCGGGCTTACAGCCGGGGGTGCCCATTTGTTGCCCATTTGTTTCATCCTCCTTTAGTTGAATAGAGCGAGTAAGGGCTGGTATATGAAGTGAATGAGAGGCACATGGTGAAGGGCCGTCAGGAAAAATCTGCAATTATAACGGCCCACGATTCTGTTTGCAAGCGACGGTTAAGTCATAAGGGGCGGTAGCCTCTTAACGTTGAACCATGGGCATGGGTGGGTTGGAGAAAGGGGTGGGGAAGAGGAAAAATACGCTCTCGTCTGCAACCGGCTAGGCAAGATTTGAACTGAGACATTACGCAGAAGTGTATCAGACAGGAGTAAAAGTCTGTGTTGCTGCCCTGGTAGATGCAACAGGCGTGGCGGCTCTTAAATGCTTGTCAATACGTAAGGAGAAGCGATGAACATATTAGGCAAAATATTTCTCTTTCATGCCCTCGGTAATTGCGCGAAATTCGCGCACATTATCAGGACACACACCCATCACACAATTTTGTTGGGTGGGTGACAAAGGGGGCATTGGATCATTATTGAACATAGTCATTTTACACAACAATTTACCAGGAGAATTCTTGGACAGTGTTGGTCCTGATAATAATTAACCCGTTCATTGGTGTGTGTGTGAATACAGTTAACGTAAATCAAAGACAAACAGCGAAAAAAATTAAGAGATGGTTTAGCACATTAGAGACTGGTGCGGTTGATTTAATTCATGAAACGTCCCCAGTGGTTGGGAACATCACAGCTGCGACATAATTGTTCCGTCACTCTCATACTCCTTCACTCACGTAGGATGACTCCGGCTTTCGGAACTAATATACCTATGGTTGAATTAGGCGGAACACACATATACCATAACAAAAACTATATCACAAAAATTAATAGTCGCATTAGTTGTGTGTAAGTGAAGGCAGAAAGGAACATATGGAGATTATGAATAGATACAGGAGAAATAAATATATAAGGACTACGACATATAGCCAAAGAGTATTACAAAGGCATAAAAGATATTTCTTATATAAAAGAGAGACCCAGACACCGAGTTTACATAAATGCTAATTAAATGCACACAAAAAGGTATAGGTAGAAACGTCTATGTGACTGACTGAGCAATAGGAATAATTTAAGGAGAGTGTTGCACCATATCTTCAAAAAACCCATTAAATCAAAAATTATTACATACACAAAAAGCCAAAAAAAATAACATGAAAATATATAAAACACTAACACACCATTACACCTCCCCAGACGCCAACACGCATACCATAACCAACTAGAAATATAGATTATTCCACCATTATCTTCCATGAATTTGCACATATGGACTGAAGCGCCCACACCCATAATGAAGAGATTGTAAATATAAAGTAGCTATTACATGTCCAAATTTTCGACCATCGATTATTTAGCCTACCCACCCGGGTGCCCCCAGCAGAAAATATATAGTGAAGGAAGCCCAAGGGCGGCGGGGCGGGTCATTCGTATGAGCTAAATTTATGCCCATTTTGTTTTCTTATAACAGGCCAATTGAGGAGGTCGGGTGTTTGAATATGACCTCCAGAAGCTAATTCTACGTCATAATTAACGCATAATGTCTGCATCTTAATTTTCTTTAAGTCCATTTAGATAAGAGGCCGGCGCTTTAAAAACAGATACGAAATTGAGGGATTACAACTCGCCCGAATAAGAGCGGCTCTGTCTATGTCTGTGGAGAGCTACCCAACATCTGCGAGCCTGTTGGGCCGGATTTGGCACTATATTGCTTCACACGTGAGATTGGAGGATTAATAGTGTATTCCTCCCCCCCCCTCCAAACTAAAAAAAAATAGTTGATCCATGTGTACCAGTGAACGAGAGTGCGTGCGTGCCAGATTCATCGGCCGCCGAAGCGCCGGTATGAAGCTAGTTATAGAATATATTTCAGGAGAACACCAAGTTTACCTGTAGCATACAAAGATGTGGCCAATATACAAAAGAGATACCAGTATTGACAAAGGGCACGCAGCGTACCACGAAGCTGCAAGAAAAGAAAAGGGAATCAAATAAATCATATATGAAAATTTAACTTTACAAAGAGTACATATTTTCGGAAAACAGTAGTTGTGGTGGTGGTCAATGTAATCGTGGTTGTAATTATATAATGGCAGAAGTGGTGGTGACGGTGATGGTTGTTGTGGTGATGATGATGATGATAATGATCATGATCATGATCATGATCATGATCATGACGACGACTGATGATGATGATGATGATGACAACGACAACGATGATGATGGTGTAATGCTAATACCATATCGTGCTGTCACCACGAAACAATATTACGATAAATCAACAAATGCGAAGAGCTGACAGAAATATATTTAAATCACGACTTCTCAAAAGAATAAAAGTAAAATTGAAGGAGTGAAAATCCTTACCTCTGCTTGCGGTGAGATATTGAGATATTGTTTTCTGCGTGTAATTGGCTTCAGCTTCACTGATGTTATAGGTCATTGCATACACCTTGTATGTCTCGTGAATCTGTTCTCCCACGTAGTCGATCCCCATACCTCCACTATACGTCAATTGTATGGCAATCTGTAAATGAGTGAGGAGTCAAAACAAGTACCCTCCCTACTCAAAAGTATTGCAACATACACTATAACGCATGCATTTTGAGTTGAAGGGGTCTTTCTATAATGATATCCTAACAAAGTTTATAACTGGAAAATAACAAATTCTTTGAAAAGAAATCAATGAACAATTGTTTTTCTTTCCTTCTCCATGGCGGAGAGATTATCAAATGCAGGCGCACCCATGGCAGAGGGGCTGGAACATAAAATTTGACATTTTTTGCCTCCCTATAGGGGTGGAGTGTTAATTCACACTAGCATCGTAATTCGGTTTCATATTTCCCGTAAAATGGTTTGGATGGCTTGGAAAGACTTCCAACAAACAAAAAATGCCATTGTGTTCCCCTGACACGGTCTCAAAAAGAAGACACCACGCCGCAAAGACGAAAGCGCCTCCTATCTTCATAGAGATAAGATAGTGATAAGGAGGATGAGGCTACTAATATAAAGATGATGACCTCCTCTCCACATCTTTATGTCAAATGTACTAAAAAGTCGCATTACAGCAAATTTTAGGATGTTTGCAATAATAAACCGCCTTTAGAAATGAGAAAGAATAAGAAATTACAATTGAGGAGGTCTTTTTCTGAAATATGGGGCGTATTCTCCTTATCACTATCTTATGAAGATAGGAGGCGCTTTCGTCTTTGCGGCGTGGTGTCTTCTTTCTGAGACCGTGTCAAAGGAACACAATGACATTTTTTTTTTGTTGGAAGTCTTTCCAAGCCGTCCAAACCATTTTACGGGAAATATGAAACCGAATTACGATACTAGTGTGAATTGACACCCCACCCCTCTATATGAGAGGTGTTTATTTATAGTAATCTTCACATTGGATATGATTTCAGCTGATTTCATTCATTTAGATTTGTTTTTGACGTGCAAATCAATGACACAATCTAATGTGACGACTGATTCTGCATACCTTGAGGGAAGGGTGTAAGTATTGAAAACTAATACACAGTAAAAAGTGTTTAAATTAACTACCTGGTGTTAATAAGGAACAACAGCCTCTGGTGTTAGAATTACAACCAGGAGTTTGACCCTAACACTAAACAAGAGTGAAAAATAATCGCCAAAGTAGTAAAATAATAATAATAATATTATTATTATTCATTCGGCATCAATAAAATATATACATAATTCACAGATAAAAACAATATTGCACAAAACGATACATACAATATAGATGACAATATCATTGTAAGAAATAATGTACACACTGGTATGCCGCCGGAAGGCCAGGGATAGAAAAAGTTAACTGAAAAACTGTAGCTCTCAGGCCTTCTAGACCACTTCCAGCGGCATAACAGTGTGTACACAATATATATAAATATTTGAATATTTGATAAAATTAAATTTTACTTGGGTCTCTAGTGCATTGAATACAGCCTTAAAAATGTATTAACTATAGGAAGAAATATGGTACAACAATCAAACTGTGAAATTGGCATCCAGGTGTGAGATGAATATTGAATTGTAATTTGACAATTTAATTGATTCGTTGGGTAAAGAATGTGAGTATTGACTTCCATTCATTCATGATTCATTAAATATTCAATAATTACGCTAAATTGGTCTGACGACTAAAATACTTAAATAAGGGTAAAATTATATGCGAATATAAATCAAGTTACGAAATGCATATACGGTATATCAAGTAAGCTGAGTAAAATGGAAAAAATGAAAAAAAATATAATAAATAACATAAAGCCAATATCTAATGTTAAAGATTACATCAGTGCAGAACAGAGCTCCAACAAGACACAAGGAGATGGGTTAACTGAACGGATTGATGAGAATGAAATTGTTTTTGGCAGGATAAATTGCATCGTGATAGCTGTGGTAAATTTTTGAATAAAATAACACTGAATAATATGGTCACTTCGCATTGTATCACGTTAGAATTCGTTAGATAATCTCACGTCTTCTTGTTTGCAACGACATAGCAATGTATACACTCATATGTAAATACTTAATTATGATGAAATTCATAGTTAAATAAAAAAGCCCACTTTCCACTTTTTTAAAGCACTAAATCATTGGGTGTTAAAATAACACCGAAAATTTAATACAGGTGCGGTCTTGTCCCTGTATGCTGACTACTGAGCCTATTGCATAAATCTCTAACCATAGAAATATCTATGGTATTAGAATTCAAATATTAACCATTGGTCATTTAAATGATTGTTACAATTTCACACACTATCTATGTTACATTTTTATCGACATTTAGTCCCCGTATATGAAATACTACAAAAAATGCGACCCTGCCAGGACTCGAACCTGGAATCCCCTGATTCGTAGTCAGATGCCTTATCCATTGGGCCACAGGGCCGCTCCATAATGTGTCTCACAGACACTTAATTGTAGTGTTCCGTGAGTTCAGTCTGCCAGTGCGGGCACAAAAAAACGATCGCTGCGATTCGTACGTGAGCGTGCATGACAAAGGGATATCGACGAAATGATGAGGCCATTCACAACACAATACACAGGAACACTCAAGCGTGGAGGCAGTCGACTCAAAAAGAACAAGAGGGATGAAGAAAAAAGCAGGGGCGGCGCCACGGGGGTGGGGGAGAGGGCAGGGGGTTGCAGCCCCCCCCCCCCTAATTTTTCAGAGTAATGAAAGTGACAGGAAACATCGCGATAGTTTCGTTGTTATATAAATATAGGGTAAAATGGGGTAAGTGGAACACTTAAGCTTAAATGAGCTCAAAGCAAAGATATTATATATATATAACTTAGAGAAATATTATGTTTAATTTAAACTATGTTTCATGATGAACCCTTTAAACTATGTTGTGATCAAATACCATAACGTTACCGAATTAAAAATTTTGTTAATTGGCAGTGTTCCACTTACCCCAATTTGTACCCAACAGTGGGGTACGTGGGACAGTGGGTGGGGTAATTGGGACAGGGTGTATTTTCTTGCAAAAAACCTATCATCGATATTCACAATTAATACAGCAACAGAATATTGCGTTTAACATAATATTCTGCAAACAAATATTTAAAAAAAATAATACAGAATTGTCATTTTTGTGGGGGGGGGTTAAAGTACAGTGCAAAATTCACGATTTTTCTTTAGTTTTTACATCAACCTAAGACAAAAAGTGGGTTAGGTACAAAAGCAATTATTTGCCATTAAAATTGTGTCATTGATTTGCACGTCAAAAACATCTGAATGAATGAAATCAGCTGAAATCATATCTAATGTAAAGATGACTATAAATAAACACCTCTCATAGAGACTTGGGGTAAAATATCGAGTTTTGGTGAAAATCTGGACGGTTAAACTTCATCCTTTTTCAAATGGCTCTGAAGCCTTTTCACAAAAAAATCCGTGACGTCGACGTGCACGGGCCGTTCCAAAATTGTTCGATCAGCCGTTAAGCGAAGGTCAGGGAGTTTAGCCGTTTAACCAATCAATGCGCTCCGCTGGTCTTGCGACGGTACACATAACCGCGATTCGTAATTTGAGCAAAATTTAAACTCACGGAAAGAACAACATTCTGGTAACATGTCGTTATTAGTGTTATTAGTTTTTCTCATAAAACAACAAATTCATGACGTATGGATCTCAAACTTTCAACACACCATTTGTAAGTACTAAACTACCGTTTGGTATTGATAATGAAGGGAAGTGATGGACTTGCACATCCCCGACACAATCTTTAAATAATTATTTGAATTGTAATTTTATATTCAAACCTGGTAAAAATTTGTACAAAGTATGTAATTTGATATTTACACCCTAAAAAAAATTACAAATGTGTGTAAAAATCAAATTCAGTCAAGCGTGTCCCACTTACTCCAAAGAGGATCCAGTTGGGGTAAGTGGAACACTCAAGTAATCAATTAGCTCATTTACATGTTAAATTGCATAATTTCCATTGAATTTTCGCTATTTACTTCCATTTTAACATTCATTTTATCGAAGGTAACAAACACATTTTTAATCTTTTCTGTGACTCTAAGAAATAGATTTAGAATTTTTTGCCCTTAAATTAGTATTATTCAATAAACTTTGGTGTGTTTTTTTTTTATGGTTGGTATCAAACTTTGACATTGTCTGATCAATCCATGCGCAGGTAACCCAGTTTTGGTATGAAACGAAAGCAAAACCTCTGGCGTTGGGGTAAGTCGGACACTCGGTAGTATATTGCCAGATTTTATTCTTGATTGAGGCCAATATATTTTCAGTGTTCCACTTACCCCCAATCTAGTGTGACAAACGATACGCCATGCAGTCGAAAAGATATTTATCTGTGACTATCCTCGTTTCTAGGTTGCACACTGCAGTTTTTTCCAACATTCTTTAATTTGTGTATATTGAAATGAGACTCGACCTTGGTCGTTTTCGCCATACATAATGTTAACATTTGGTTTAAGTTAAAGACATTATAATCTACTTTTAGTGAATTTACAAGAAGCTTATTTTGATTTGTAAAAAGTGTGAAAACTATACTTTCAATACGTTTGAAGAACGAATTTTCTTTCATTATTGTTCACGAAATTTGTAACATTTTGTTTGTATGAAATCTAGCTCACGTAGTTACAGTATATACAGTTGACAAAAGTAAATCACACGAGATCAAATTTTTCGAAAAAAGAAATATAATTTTGCTTCAATATGATGGTAAATGTATGTACCTATTTCAGAGGATCCAAGACTTAAAATGTGCGTAGCTTGTATACATAACATTCTCCTCTTCTATGAGGATTCTTCCCATACACGGCAAAAACGCTGTTTAAAATATTTCAAACAACTGGTTGCCGTTGTTTAAGCCTGTCACTCTAACAGCATTGTTTAAATTGTTTAAACAACCATGATTGTGGAATCCGTCTTTTAAACAATTACAGTTAAAACTTGAACAGCGTTGTTCAAATCTTAACCAATATTGTTTAAAAGACGGATTACACAATCATGGTTGTTTAAAACTTTTAAGCAATGTTGTTAGAGTGACAGGCTTGATCAACGGTAACCAGTTGTTTGAAATATTTTAAACATCGTTTTTACTGTGTATACTCCCTCCCCACGACCAAGCTGATTCCCTCTTCCTCTTAATTTAAGTCGACCCATGTTTCTCACCTGATATTGGCACAGCACTGCTACCACGAACGTACAGATGATCCTGGTCGGGTAGATGAAATTTTGGGTTGGCTCGTACCACCTGTATACCCGGCGCTCCCATTTCTTCTTATATTCACTATAAGAAGATAATGGATGATTGTTTGTTGACGAATTACGATCAACGACTATCATTCCCACTCATATCAATGATAGTCGTTGACGAATTACGATCAACGACTATCATTGATATGAGTGGGAAGATGTAGGGGAGAAAATACTATTTTCTGTTGGGGTAGTTAAACACACTGTATTAATCATATAGTTTCTGGACAATTATTGTTACCATTAGCAACCACTACGACTCACAACCGAAGGTCTAGACACAGCAGAAAGACTTGATAATATATACATTAATTTATCTATTTGAAAGAAATTAATATTTAACATTAAAAGCAAATAAGCCTGGCTTTCAAGAGGGAATTGTTTTAAAAGGAGTGCATTGGCGGACAATGCAAATTGTCTATTGATACCAAAGTTATTTGATTGTTTTGCCGCTTATGCAAATGCCATGTTCTGAACGCCCGAATAATGCCAATTCTCAACTTACGTGTGCCAAAATTATTTCAATGAATTTTGGTCTCGACCAAAATTTGGACGCTTAAATTATGCACTCTCCCCAAAGAGTAGAAACGCCGGTAAAAGTGCATGAAAAGAATCTTGAATATGCGGATAGTTTTGCGATGTACTAATAATGCATTCCGCCTCTTGTCCGCAATATAAAGGACGGTAGGGTGTTAAAGGCATCGTATAGCCATGCTGCCCGTTGAAAAAAATATGAGCTATCCCCATGCCATGAGTGTCTCTGATAAGGCCTAAACATTAAGCCCTGAAAAATTTGCCGTTCACAACGATCTTTATGATCTTTTAAAGAGTGAAAATCTTTGAACGACCATTTTAGTTTTCTCGCAGAATTGTTG
>JZLH01S0136170.1:12674-25908 GCA_001188425.1 Eucidaris tribuloides
CGAAAGACATTCAGAATCTGTTTTTGGTGTGATATGACCTTTGGGCATAAAGCTTTCAAATAAAAAAAAATCCCAAAAATAAACTTGGGCTTTAAACCACAACAACTTATTTTTGTTTATTTTGAAACTCAAAGGGCGGTCATGGCCCTTATCTCTGGCGTTATACCACTGCCTTGTTACATCGAGTGCAACAATTTTGTTTAATGTGATAGGCTAACATTGTGGAGCTTCAATTTTAAAAATGGTCAAACTTTGATATCTGAGCTAATGTACATAGTAGTGTTCAAATGGACAAAAACACCCTAGAATACAAAAGTTTGGAATGTTATGCTGCCAATGGCAAGGTATGCATGAATGAACAATTTCTACTCTGGTGGATGATAAAATAGCCTAGATCTGCACAAGTGTAGGCCTATAGGAGGAAATGGGCAGGTGAATCCGGTCAATTTGAATGCTGGTACATTTTCACTGTTTTAAAGCACTAAATCATCATTTTGAAATACGATTTTTTTTTCAGGGCTTCATTTTTAGACCTTATCAAAGACACTTGGAGCATGGAGGATTATGTAGCTCACATTTTTTTTTAATTGTGGTAAATGTTAGCCAGTGGCTTTAATTGACTTTTTACATTTGAAACGTGTACCCCTATCGCTTTTGAGTCAAATATTTGTAAAGAATATATTATATAAAAGCAAATTATACAAGAAACTCCCTACCGGCGTCATATTATAGGTGAGGGCACATTGCAAAATACTTACAATAACAAAACAGTGCAAATGAAAAAAAAATCAGATATGATTGTTTTTCAAGTTTTGTGTTTGTGCTAGTGTTAATGTTAGTGTTAGTAGACGTAAGACACTGTTACTCGGATTATCAGCCACTATCGATACTGTAATCGTTAGCTTAATACTGATAGCGGGTGATTAAGTTCGGTGTTTGTGTTGGTGTTGAGGAAACAAAATCGTCTGCTAAACCGAGCTTGACCGAGCTCAGTTTAAGTCACGATACCGACTGCACAACACCGAGTGACGTCACGCGAGATCCATGGCGTTGGCTGAAAGTTTATTTGATTGATTGGTTGATTGATTGATTGATTGATTGATTGATTGATTGATTGATTGATTGATTGATTGATTGATTGATTGATTGAATTTATTTTTTTCCACGTTTTTCACATAATATAAATCAATACATTGTTGACCAACACATTGTAAACACATAGACCATATAACCGAGGACAATAAATCATAATAAACTTACACAATATACAATTTACACTAATGAAATATCCATAAAAAAAATCAAATAATGGAGAACAATTCTCTTTATGAGCATTTTCAAAGCAAAGTGGAGGAACCGATAGCAGAGATTGGATTACTTAGGCGGATGTTACGCGGACGGCCGAAAAAAAGTACAAATTACAAAATGAATACTGCCTGCCAGAAAAAATTGCATGAATCTAATAAAAGACAGGATACTTTTCTATATTTCTGTATGGATATCTAATATCAGTTTTACTAATTGTATCAGTTTTAAGGGGGAAAGGTACTTTCAGCGGTTCACGTCGCACGGTGAGGGGATGAAGCTTTCTCCACATAAATTATAGTCAACACGCACACATGTTGGCTCTACCAAAAACAAGACCACGACCAACATCAACACCGAACTTGAAGTCACTAATCCTATAGGGGTTGGTGATGATACATGGGAAAATTACACGTGCAGTGTGTCTCAAAAATAATTGTGCAAGTCAAAAGCGCCCTCTTTGGTAATGAGAAGAACATTTTTCTGACGTGTGCTTACATCACCATCAAGGGCATAATCTTAGCTTTCAAATGCCGTTTGTTCTGTTCAGTTTGCTTGTTTTAATCCTGAGATATGTTCAATTAACAACGAAAAGGTAAAATCACAAATGTGCCACAGTACTAATAGCACCAGGCCCTCTTCCCGTAAAAGTGACACAACTGAGAGTCCATGCCGTTTTGTTGTTTACATTATATCTCGAGATCAAAACAAGCAAATTGAACAGAACAAACAGCATTTGAAAGCTAAGACTTTGCCCTTGACGTTGACATAAACATGTTTCACAGCAATATTTTCTGTCAAAGAGGGAGCTTTTCACTTGAGCAATTTTTTGAGGCGTGCTGCATCATGTCTCAAAAAATCGCCCTCTCCGGCAACTAGATAATACTCTTGTGACATGATGCTTACATCACCGTCAAGGACAAATTCTAAGCTTTCACATGCCATTTATTTTGTTCAATTTGCTTGTTTTAATCTCGAGATATCTTGTAAACAACACAAGGGTGGAATCACAATTGTGTCACTTCTACAAGGGAATGCAGTAAAAGTGGCTCAATTGTGATTTCACCCTTTCTTACTTAAATTAACATATCTCAAGATTAAGACAAGCAAATTGAAGAAAACTAATGGTATTTGAAAGCTAAGACTATGCTCGTGACGTTGACGTAAGCATCATGTCACAAGAGTGTTTTCTAATTGCCAAAGAGGGCGGTTTTTACTTGCACAATTTTTTTTGAGACACACTGTAGATCACAAACACTAACGACGGTACTCGGTTCAGCAGACGATATTCAACTTCAGATTCAACACAGACTATACAGAAAGTACGTCGTCATTCAAGGTCAACCTCAATGAAATTCCTCACGCAAAACCAAGCCTTATTTTAAGTTCGGTGTTCTAGCTGGTGTTGGTGTTGTCACACACCGGATTTCAACACCGAACTTGAAACTAGTATTAACACCAACGGGTGACGTCACTTCCCTTGTTCAACAAACATCAAATCTGCGATAAAACTAAAGTTTTGTAACTTCATTATGAAAATAGATATTCGCTCTACAAACTTCACATGTCGGAAAGGCACGTATTCTTCTTGATATCATGTTGATGTGTGTTACGTAGTGCGCCTGGCAGAATGTCGTTAGCAAAACGCTCTAAGCAAAATGTCGTCAACAGTATATTGTCTCTGAATTGAAAATAAAGAAACTTAGTCCACCTTTCTGCCTAACTGACATATAGATGAATCTTAAAGGCAGGGCATCTCTTTTGCATGCCTAAAAATTAACATTGTATACATACAATGACATTTGGAAGAAAATGCCATCTGGGAACCTTTAGCAAAATATAGAAGCTAGAAACTCAGTTTTAGTGGAATTATAGTGCCCATTAGACTCTGATCTGAATTTTTTCTCTTAAGAGAAAAAAATCCTACCATAGAACGTACACTAAACGGCCATTGTTTTTCTTTCGCATTTTTCAAATTCTAGGTAATTACTGACCCCAAGATTTCACAGACTTCATCAATAGTCGAAGGGCATGGGTTATCTTTTTCTGGTCTGCGGGGATGTTTGCAAGTGAGATCCACAGCTTTTAAAGACCACAATACTTTAATTTCGTGTGAAATAAGCCAATGAAATTCACGTTACAAGCAATTTACTGTTAACGACATTTCGCTTAACTGCTTAGTTAGAGCTGCCGCTTATCGTGCGTCATCGCCTCGCCATACTGCCGCGAGAGAGGCGGGGGTTGGGAGGAGCAATTTTAACTGAGTGTCTCGAGCTTCTCCAGGAGCTGGCTGGAGAAGCCCCGTGACATTACAATTTCTCCATACCCTATAGAGACACATCAGATATCAGATATATTTGTTACACACGGTTGTCTTCATTTATGAAATCGGGTCCGCTGATTCACTTACGCCAGTTGAAAGCCGATTTGAGTTCTTGACGAAAGGGTTTCATTCTCGTGACATAAATGAAGGGATTGATGCATGTATTGAACGTGGACATGATGATCGTCACGCGGTACGGCACCAGCGAAAACTTGATGACGCCCAGGTTGAGCATCAAGAAGTACCACTGATTAGGGGACCAGCAAATGAAGTAGGCGATGGAGACCACGAAGAGAACTTTGGTGGTGTTCATGCGCCACGCAACAGCCGGAGGTCGGTATGGCGGCGGTTTCCGCTGACGGTTAGAAGGTGCCTCGTCATTCGTCGGGGGTATACCACGGCTGGTTTCCGTCTGTGGTACGTCCGCTTTGCGGAGACGGTTAGAAGGTGCCTCGTCATTCGTCGGGGGTCGACCACGGCGGGTTTCCGTCTGTGGTACGGCCGCAGGCTTCGATGTTGAAGTGGTTGACTGGCTGGTAGACAACCATGCCTTTGGTATTCCAGACGGTAACACGCGCGCTATTCTTGTAGATGAGCCTACTCCAACTTTTATAACTGATATTTCGTTCGAATTAGGATCCAGGCTGCCACGCGTTCCACTACTTGGGTCACCATAGTTCCTGACGGCGTTCAAGATCGTCATCGGCGATGCGTGGCTGGGCTTCATTATGGTGCTCGCTTTCTCCATATTGGAAACACGATTCATTTCTGAGAATCTCCGGGCGATACAGACAAAGGAGAAAGACATAATACACACGGGGATGAGATACTCCCAAAAGAAGAGCATGATGGCCAGCACCTTTCGTATCTTGTGAAACGATTCCGTACATCGGTCATCCTCGAATCCGTTGACTGTAACGTTGTACGCGATGTTGACGCAAGGCGCGAATACCCACCCCGTGGTTAAGATGATGAATGTGGTCGATCGCTTAAAGTTTGGGACATACCAAAGAGGACGTATAACCGCGAAGTACCTTTCGATGGAGATGACCGTAAGGTTATAGGTGGAAATGGCGAAGGAGGACCAGAGTAGGACGTACGAGTTCCACAGGACGCAGTACCAGTAGCCTAAGGCGGGCGAGGACGGGGGTGTCGCCCCGAGCATGGTAGTGAGCGTCAAAAACACCAGTAGGAGCGACGCCACCATATCAACCGAAGCCTGAACCATGATCAGGAAATTGGTGTGATTTAGTTTGGACCGCCTTTTAAGGAGAATCACGCAGAGCAAATTGCCAAGAATCCCCAAACCGCCGAAAATCAGTTCAAAAGCATTCACAACGACAAGACCAATGTCTGGGTCGGCATCGACGACCGTTTCATCTTCCGCCGTGGTGTCTGAAGGTCTATCCATTTTTATCAAGAGTAAATCTCGCTGATTGCTATGTGTTACGCTTTCTCCTCTTTATGTATAGAAATGGTTATGCTATAGCGTATGATGTTGCTTCTTTAAGAGCTGTGTAGCGGGAGATGTTACGTCAGGGCGATGCGACATTTAATCAACAATTTGAATTTGAGAATGAACGCGTGTGACACGTGCAGTAAACGTGATATAATAACATGACGATTAATGATCTTCAGCTTCGTCTAATTGGAATGAAACACCACCTGGTACGTAATGTTCAAAGTCATGGTATAGTCGTGCTGTTTACAAACTCGGTAGAAAAGCAACCTTAGTATAGCAGGGATAGCTACGTGATAATAAGACGTGATGAAACTGGATACGAACCTAGTGGGCAGTGGAGTGAATTAAAGCTTGATCCAAAGCAGAATGTGAAGAACCAACACGCTACCCACTACAAACCATATACCAATGGAAAGCTTAAACTTCAAGAAATCTGGAAATAATCTGGAAATTTTTATACAAGTGAAGACAAAAGAGTAGTAAAACTTTTTTGTTAGATGATCCAAAATAAAGATTTTAAAGTGTACATGTTACAAACACTATCAGAAGTGAGTGTACGGCTTATCCACATTAAACTTAGAAAGTATGATTATGAAGCTACATGTTAAGGATCCCTTTTCAAACTATTCTACTTCCTTGATGTTGAAAAACCATTTCATTTAAAAAAAAACCTCAGAAAATACATAAACTGTTGTTGATACTACAGGTTCCGCTATAAAATTCGCCATTAATCTGTTCCTTACAAGACAAACATCCTCTGAAAATTTGATTAAATTTGAATGAAAACTTTTGGAGTTTTAGCATTTTTGGTCTTAAAAAATCTTAATGTTGGCAAAATGGGATTCACTTGTGTTACACCTATAATTCAGCACAGACAGAATTCGTCACATTTGCTTACATGATTATGTATTCTAATTTTGGAGGTAGCTTTGGTTGTTTCATTCTAAAAGGGAACAGGCTAAATTCATGCAAGAGGGGTCCAAGTCTTCTATTTGCTGTCAATGGCAATGCATTTTCAATATTGTGAATACCAGTGCTGCCACCTATGGTAATTACGGTAAATCCATGCAAGAGAAATATATTTCCAACATCCAAAATAAGCCAATCATTGGTCCACCCCCTTATTTCCTTTTCCTTATTACCTCCGCCCTTCTTTGTATAATCGTTACCTCAGAAGTACCCGTTGGCCTCCACATTTGTGCGTCTTCGCCTGCACAAACACACAGGCACGCACAAGCACCACAATATGTCTAGCTTATCCCTTTCACATTTCTGCGACTGAGTTATTAATTAGAACTGAATTTATACTTCAATGTGGCCCATCCCATTCTTAATAATCAATAGTTAACAAAAGAAATTATCACTCACTGATAGGCTGTCCGTCTGCTCAAGCTCTGCTTAAAACGGCAGCCCTCTGCATTGTACATCATATGTTTATTTCTTGTATAGTATAATTCTACAGTAACAGGTTAATTATTTTGCATCATTTTAAATGTTTTCTGAATTGTATTTGTGTAAATTGACTTGTTATCTTATGCTATTGTTACGAAAAAAATATATGAAATGCAGAAAATAAAACCTCTTCAAACAAAAAAGAGAGGCCCAAGTCCTGGAGTTGAACCCTTCTTCACACCGGCTCTCCCTCGGACGGCACTTGCTGGAAATAACTCGAAATTAAAGCTTGTTTACCTCAAACATGATTCTATTAGTGACCATATTTCAGCCTTGCCCTTATATACCTTCATTCCTCTTCGACATGTTTCTGCGATACAACTTGTATTACTGATCAAACCCTCTTAATTGCCCATTCAGTTTTGGCAGCTGCGTTTCTTTTTTTAATCATCGGAACTCTCATTTCCCCATCTACATTTCAATCCATTGCACGTCAAGGATGTATGATAGTGTATCTATGTTTTGTGTCTTAAACCACATTTAGTTTATATGCAGGCTCCAATTTAATTCAATTCAATTCAAAATAGCATTTATTTCCTTCCTGTATGTCAATTCATATACACATAGATACTAGTATAACGACAAACATACAATGGAAGAAGGCGTGATTTCCTGAAAGCACAAGGCCTGCGTCGGGAAACGCCTTTAAAATCATGTATAGTACAATAATACATCATACAAATTTCCACAACGTTCTCGTATATATATAAAAAAAAAACCTAAATAATCCCACGTTACAAAAACAATAATACTACAGAACAAAACAACTATTTCTACGATGAATGTATACTTTTTACACAGAAATCTAAAGTAAAAACATCTTTAAAACCACTATGATTGATTAATACATTTATGTATTAAAACTACTAGAGAAAGATGTCGAACCACCTGTAAAAATACTTGATTAGGCTATGTACATGTATATATTTAGCAAATAATGATTTTTTTTTGCCAGATTACGTTTAAAATTATACACTGACAGACAATTTAAGAGTGTTATTTCATTCATTCCAGACTTTTGGGCCCGTGAAACGAATGTTTTGCTGGAAAGAATACGGACGTTTCTCATTGATCTGGTTGGTAAATGATGATTTTCACAGTTTAATTCAACATATATGACAAAACTGATCTGGGAGATGGAGATGCATTGTTGATACGTGACTACATCTTTGAGTTTAACAACATAATCATGGAATAAAGGGTCAGTGTGACTTTGGAATGGCGCATCAAGCACAATGCGTGTAATCCTTTTCTGTAACATACGATAGCTTTTCAATATGAGATGAATATGTGCTTCCCCACACGAGAGATATGGGAAAAGTATAAACTTAATTTGGAGTACATTCTAAGGAAACAAAAAGTGGGAGTTGATTAAAAATGCTTATATTTTTGGCAATTTTGTTTTCTACTTCATGGATATGCGGTTTCCATGATAATATCAGTACCAACACCTGTTCATTCATTTATGTCAGTTATCTTCTCTCTTTTACTGAATATTATATAATTGCATTTATTAGCATTTACAGATTGTCGGTTGCCTTGAAACCATTCACATACACGCGTTAAATTTTCAATTGTTGTATACAGAGAGTTGACGACGGATGTGTTTGTATCATCTGCAATAACACAAAAGATAGATCAACAGCAGATTTTTGAATATCATTTACATAGATCAGAAACAGTATAGTCCCAACAAAGACCATTGAGGTTCTCCGCACAGAGTATTCTTGAATTCTGACATTATGTATGTATGTATGTATGTATGTATGTATGTATGTATGTATGTATGTATGTATGTATGTATGTATGCATCTACATGTATGTAGGTATATAGGTAGGTAGTTAGGTATATGCCCATATGTCCGTGCATGTGCATATGTGTGCGTGCACGTGCTCATGCATGTGTGTGTGTGTGTGTGTGTGTGTGTGTGTGTGTGTGTGTGTGTGTGTGTGTGTGTGTGTGTGTGTGTGTGTGTGTGTGTGTGTGTGTGTGTGTGTGTGTGTGTGTGTGTGTGTGTTTATTTATTTATTTAATTTCCAGGAACATATAATAACAATGCGTCACAAATGAAACAATACATAAATATAATACCACAACCAATGCCTGGGGATTACCTAAAAGAAATAAGAATTTCTGTATAAAGGCTCTCCTCATTGGTTGCAGTAAATAAAACAAAACAAAAATACAATCTAAACTCAGACATATAGACTGCATGTGGCGGCGAAACAAATTAAAAAGAAAAAAGAAGTGGGGCAAAATGCACCGGTGAACCATTGAACACCACTAGTATTACACAAAGAAAGGTCCCGGTCTCTCACTCCCCGTGCAAAACCAATTCATCAGGAACGCGGCGACCCCGCCCCCGCTCCGATATTCCACCCCACATATCACTACAGGGAAGGCAACCAGACACTGGGGTAAAACCCGCAGCCCCCGCGTCGCCCACCGGCCGACCCAGGATAACCGGTCAGCCGGCATACAACGCGGACAGCGCCAGACCCACCCCGACACCCGATCACCTCTATTCAGAGTGACACGCAAGGATAGACAACAGACCAGTGAGCGGAACCACCACGTCCCAGTAAGCCGACGCAGTCTCACAGGGAAAGTAAACCACTAGGGAAATTCAACCGGGAGCCTTCTCAGTGTATGAATAATAACACCTGTATTATATTGTATAACAAAAGAGGAAGAGTAAAAAATCACACGCCTCACATGAAGTCTGACAAGCACCAAAACCGAGCTAATTAAACTCTTAGTCAAAATATACCTAGTCCAATCTCCGGGGGGGGGGGGCGGTACTTGTCCAGTAAGGCCCAGTGTGCCTTCTAATAGGTGACCCTTTGCAAAAAAAAATCCCCAAACATGGGCCCGCCCACGCGCGGAGAAAAAATCCCAAACATGTGCACGATTCGAAAATTCCCACGACCAACCAAGATACCTTCGCCACCGCATCGCAAAAACGCAAAGAATAATGCTTCCTTAACAACAACAAAAAAAACCCCTCCAGCAATAGGCACCACCTCGCACCAAACGCAGACCCCCCCCCAAAAAAAGCGTCGGGCCTTGACTTCAGCGCCACACCCCTTGCGAACAAATCTGAGTACCCCCCCCCCCCGGAGTCCCAATGCCTGCCCCGCGACAAGAAATCCCCCCACCCCCAGAACACCAGAACTCACTGATACCCAATCCGACCCAGCACCGTCAAACAATACACATTGTTTCCGATTTGAAAGAAATGATCTAATCCAATACAGGACTTTACCACAGATACCATATTTGTGCAATTTGGTCAATAATAAATAGTGATTAACTTTATCAAAAGCTTTCGCCCAATCTAAGAAAACAACATCAATTCTGGGTGGATTGGGGCGATCTAAAACTTTAGCCCAATCATAAAACAAACCAACAGCCTGAATAGTACAGGATCGTTTGGGTAAGAATCCATGCTGAGAGTCTGGTATAATACTAGGTGTTAAAAATAAGATTTGTCAATTTTAGTATTATACACCAGATTATACTGGCATTGAGTATAGTTGCAGTTGAATAGTGAATATTTATGGTGACAGTTCCCCAATGTTGGAACCGGGCTTGTTCCACTGCACAAATCAGGCAAACGTGACATAATTTCAAATTATCGTCCGATTTCTTTATGTTCCGTTCCTTGTAAAATGTTAGAGGCATAGAGCATATCATTGTAAACAAATTACTCGAACATTCTGTAAAATATGGTACTAGGTGTTAAAAATAAGATTTGTCAATTTCAGTATTTAATATCACAAAAAAATATACACCAGATTATACTGGCATTGAGTATAGTTGCAGTTGAATAGTGAATATTCATGGTGGAGGTGGTTTGAATAAGATATCAATATTCAGTTTTATGTAATTCGTGCTTATTTAAAAAGTTAGGGTTCAGATTTTGCTCAATATCCAGTCCCCTGTACAAAATGGAAACTGTACAGAAATCAAAACGGTGTGTGTGAGAGTGTGTGTTCAGTCCCCACAGAATAGAAATAGACAATGACTGTGGATATAGTGAATAGAGTCTAGCAGTCGCCAGGCTACTTATGAATATTAATAAAGCATTTATTCACCTTGGCCGAAGTCTATGAGAAACTGCATACCTAAGTCTCTAATGTGCAGTCTCTGGCAGCCATTGTCTGTTTCTATTGTGTTGGGACTGAACACACACTCTCACACACACCATTTGATTTTTGTACAGTTTCCATTTTGTACAGGGGACTGGATATTGAGCAAAATCTGAACCATAACTTTTTAGATAAGCACGAATTACATAAAACTGAATATTGATATCTTATTCAAACCACTTCCACCATAAATATTCACTATTCAAATGCAACTATACTCAATGCCAGTATAATCTGCTGTATATTTTTTGTGATATTAAATACTGAAATTGACAAATCTTATTTTTAACACTTAGTACCATATTTTACAGAATGTTCGAGTAATTTGTTTACAATGATATGCTCTAACATTTTACAAGGAACGGAACATAAAGAAATCGGACGATAATTTGAAATTATGTCACGTTTGCCTGATTTGTGCAGTGGAACAACAAAAGCCCGGTTCCAACATTGGGGAACTGTCCCTAATCTAAGGCTAATATTGAATATTCGAGTGAGAACAGGTACAATTGAAATATCGGCAAATTTTAAAAAGTTTGGCAATATCCCGTCAGGCCCAGGTGGCTTACTACTTTTCAACCGGAGAATCTCCTGCATAACATCACTTCTAGAAATTTCAAGATTCAACAGAGCGTCAATATATGAGTGACATTCACAGTCTATGAAATCAAAATTCAGTAAATTACGATCAGAGCGAGTAAACTTGCTCTCAAAATGACGGTTAAAAGCATGAGCAATCTCATTTGGGGACTCTAATAAAACATCGTCATGCATAAATGTTGAAACAGCATGATTTTTACGTTTTGCATAATGTGTGTGTATGTGTGTGTATCTGTGTGTATGTGTGTGTGTATTTGTGTATGTGTGTGTGTATGTGTGTCTGTGTGTCTGTGTGTCTGTGTGTGTGTGTGTGTGTGTGTGTGTGTGTGTGTGTGTGTGTGTGTGTGTGTGTGTGTGTGTGTGTGTGTGTGTGTGTGTGTGTGTGTGTGTGTGTGTGTGTGTGTGTGTGTGTGTGTGTGTGTGTGTGTGTGTGTGTGTGTGTGTGTGTGTGTGTGTGTGTGTGTGTGTGTGTGCACGTATAGGGATGTGTATGAATTCGTGTGTTTAGGAATACATCAGTATGAGTAAAAAAAATATATATACCTAGAACATTGCTAATAAATGTATTAAAAACTCATATCTATATGAGTTGTCACACATATTCTAAAAGAGTGTATTCCATATCATTGGTATCCTTTTGTGTGGTATGTGTCTACGCTGGGATGAATAGGAGACATTATTTCAAACACCCCTTTTTCCAAAAGGGGTTGCTAACACCCCAAACGCCCATAGTTACAAATAGTAAATGTCCTGACAACGCATAGGTCTAGGCCTACACATAATATCATGAAATGGGCCTATAAGTAAATGTCCTAACAACACATGTCCTACCTAACCTAAATTAAGGACATTATGCTTCGGTTAGCACATCCTAATTTTAGGATTTTAGGAATTACACTTATAAACTTGGCCCTCTGACTGAAGCAGTATAGTTATAACAAAATTATGTCTAAAATTGGAGTTTATTATAAAGTAATCAAATGTAATGCAGTATTTGAGGGTAATTATAACTTTTCAGTTATGATGGCAATTACTTTCAACTAAAATTACTCGGAAAAAAACATAATGAATTAGGTTATAGACAAAAACACCTCCATCACACTTCTAATTCTCCACGAAAGCTCTGCGGCGAACTCGCGAAACCAATCAGAGAGTTCGTACAATGACACCGGGCTCGCGTCATCTGGCCAATGAAAAAAGCCGATACAGAAACGAAAACGTAGTAACAATGTCGGAAATTTGAGAGAAAATGTGCTGAAAAATCATTAAAATTTCACATTTACAGAGGTTATCTGTTCATGTGATTGGATTATGACTTCGGTTCACTTTGTTGTGCACCCGTTACCTGGGACAGAAGACCAGCTTAACGATAGGTAATGGTATAAATATGCTCGTATATTGAAAAGCAATATTTTTCCTAAACAAAACCACTCAATTGCCCTTAGTCCCATGCGTTTTAATTGGCGTAAGCTACTGCGAAGATCCTTGAATTGATAAACGATATGACGCGGCGCGGCGCGGCATAACTCGTAAACGTAGTGTAGAGTTCAGTGCGCGGCATAGCGTGGCGAAACGCGTGGTGATTCATGGATTTGGGGATAAAGATAGGTCGGTCTGTTAATTTATCATCAGGGGGAAATACTCGTGTAACGTGTAAATTATGTGAGATTGGTCAGTTTCATTTCTAGTAAATTCTAACGAGTAACGTTAGCATGTTTAGCCATCTGAAAAAATGTGAAAATCTGACAAAAAGATGACGAAGACTGGGTAACTTTGGTCTGGCTTTGCGTGTGGATTGTGTAACGTTTAGGGACAGTGATTTTCCGCGATAACAAAACGGACGGAATTTCCGGAAATCCCAACTTGAAACGGAAAATGAGTTTTCAAATGGACAATCACCGAAAACCTCTTCTTTCTCCAAATTTTTACTTTTTGAAAGG
>JZLH01S0136180.1:2775-13300 GCA_001188425.1 Eucidaris tribuloides
GCAAAGTAGGATTCAATCCACCACAGTATATGGAGAATAGGATATTTATAAGCAGTGTTTGGAGTAGTAACCTCAAAGAAATAGAAACATGGGGAATACGCGAGAAAACAATTCTAAGATTGGCAAAAAAGTGGAAATCCGCAGAAACTAATTTTCCTTCACAAACAGTTGATGATGGTAATTACAGTACTCCTAGCAACAACCTGTACAGACTACAACTCCAAACAAATATTAACCTATCGCAAAAGGTTTTTTTTTTTTTTTTGGACAAAAGTGGAAAAAAGTATGAATATTTTAGGGAAAAATAGGATAATTAGACTCTTCACAATAAATAGGAAAAAGGAGGAAAAGTAGGGCCACTTGAAGGCCTGTGTCATAGCATAGTGGATACCACCATGAGGTAGTGATTTAGAGATCCCTGGTTTGAGTGCACATCATGGCAGTTGTGTTCTTGGGTAAGGCACTTTATCTCCATTACCCTGTCCCTCAGATAGGAGGTAGATCCGGAGGTCATTGTGGTGTTGAGAAAGAAATACCTCAGCACCTAAAACAGAGTTTGTACACTTGCTCATTTTCAAAATTCCCTGACTTTCCATGACTTTCCTGAGCAGAAAACTTAATGCATGGAAATACTCTTACTATAGCACAATAAACCCTTGAACTGCATTAATGTGGAAGGGTACACTGCAATTTTTACTCACAGAATATGAAGTTTTCAGTGCATAAACCTCGATTATCAGACATCTCGTGTTGATTGTTAAGAAATACATCTGATAAACAATGTCGAATTTTCTGATGAAGTTCTCAATATTGTAACACCCATTACAATTTTCAGGCCTCATATGCCTTCAAGGTTGAAAATCTAGTTTACAAATCAAATTCACGCTGGCTTCCGCTACAGTTACATGACACTGAATTATTTTCAGATTAACTTAGAAGTGCAAAATTGATGCTTTTCATGAGAAGTAATTCCATAAATTCATATTGTTAGGTGTGTGACAAACCTTGTGAGGTAGTTTGTAGAACCAACACCCTGGAATATTGACATCTTTGACTGGAAGTCGGCCACTGTGACTAGGAGCAGAGTTAGCTACTTTCACACCCTGGGTTGAAAACGATAAAAATATCAATACTGAGATTAATTCTTAACATGTCTAGGATTTTTTTGAATAGTATTGAGCAACTTTTAGATTGCAGTGTCAATTTCAACAGCTATAATGTTTCACTGATGCACAATGGTAGAAAGTGTTGTGAACAAAAGTTGTTGGATAAAAGTTTACCCCTTTTAACAATGTAACCTTTATTACAATGTTGCAAATATGTTTAGAAAAAAGGATGAGTTTTGTGAAGTGATTTATTTCAGGTCTATCAATAACCACAAAAAAAAATCAGTGATAAAAATCCCATTTTTCTATTGCAACAATACACATGTTGCAATATTTAACAATAATCACAGAGAAAACTCTTCAAAATCACTTAAAGCCCAAGTTTAGTTTTGGGGATTGCTTTTTATTTGAAAGCTTTATGCCCAAAGGTCATAATCACACCAATAACAAATTCTGAACGTCTTTCGTTTTTTTTAAATTAATTAATGAAAAATCAGAGTACCCCCCGAAATTTTCGACTATATTTTTACTTATATGCATCCAAAAGGCTTAATAAGGTGTTAAAGGTTATCCAGTCTATACCTCAATCAGAAAGAGCAGAGTCTGCTCTTTCTTGGATAAACCTTAACACCTTCTTATGAAACCCTTTGTGGATGCTTAAAATGTAAAGAATATAGTTTGAAAAATCATCGCCCCCACCGCCCCCCCCCACCCCACTCCGCAGATTTTCATTAATTAATTTTAAAAAACAACGAAAGGACATTCAGAATCTGTTATTGGTGTGATATGAACCTTTGGCATTAAAGCTATCAATAAAAAATAGAGCAGTTCGACTTGTCCGCAGTCGATGGGTATGCCTCCGCACAGTCCGCTCCCATTCCAACTGATGTATTGAAAAAGCTTCAATTACCATGGTAGCAAGCCAATATAGCATTGAATAAGCATAAGCCCATTGTGCCCTGACCAAGTTACAGTAAATTCCAATTCAAGCAGTTCTTACAATTATCGGACAGTGAGCCTCAATTCGGACCAGGAGCGGCTTGTGGACCTTTGACCTCGTGACATTTCAACTCCAAAATCGAATTCAGTAAATTGTGCCTTATCAAGATACTTCTCCCAACGTTACATCAAAATGCGGAAAAGTCATACTCAAGTTATCAGATCTGAGCCCAATCAGACAGTTTAAGCCCGGTGACTTTGACTTTTGACTCCAAATCTAATCCAGTTATATGGTATCGCTCAGAATACATTACTTCACCAAATAACATAAAATCTGACAGGGCCGTTCTCAGAGTTATGCATTGGCTAACGAGCCCAAATTCAGACATATTTTAGGCTCTTTGACCTTTGACCTTTCAGCTCCAAAATCTAATCAGTTTATTTGGTGCCTTATAATAAATACTTCACCAAGTTTTCATCACCAATCCGACAGCCGCCTCTCAATATATCGCGTTAACGAGCCCAAATCCAGACATATTTAGAGCCGGTGACCTTTGACCTGGACCTTTAGCCCCAAAATCTAATCAGGTTCATTGGTGCCTCATTAATACATACTTCACCAAGTAACATGACAATGCCGACCAGCCGCTCTCAAGTTTATCCCGCAGTGTAACGAGCCCAAATACATACTATTTAAGCCGGGTGACCTGACTTTGACCTTTCAGCTCCAAAATCTAGATCATTCATTGGTGCTCATAGTACCAACTTCGGTCCTAGATTACATCAAAATCCGATCGGGCGTTCTCAAGTTATACACACTGTAACGGAGCCCAAATCAAGACATATTTAAGCCTTGGTGACCTCTTGACCTTTCAGCCCCAAAATCTAATACAGTTCATTGGTTGCTCATGATAATACATACTTCCACCAAGGATTACATCACAATTCCGAACAGCCACTACGTATGCCAAGACAGGATCGCGGGGCAGGACTGCGGTGTAACGAGCCCAAATCAGAACATATTAAGGCCGGCTGACCTTTGACTTTGACCTTTCAGCTCCAAAATCTAATCAGATTCATTGGTGGCTCATAGTACATGACTTAGGTCCTAGTGTACATCAAAAAATACTATTGGGGCGTTCTTCAAGTTATCGCTGGTTAACGAGCCCAAATAGACATATTAAGGCACCGGTGACCTTTGACCTTTGACCTTATCAGCCCCAAAATCTTAATCAGTTCTTGGGCCTCATAATACATACTTCACCAATAATTAGCAGACAATCCGACAGCCGCTGTGCAATTATTATCCGTCGGTAACGAGCCCAAATCATGACATATTATATGTCCTGGTGACCTTGACCTTTGAAGCCTCCAAAATTAATTCAGTTCATTGGTGGCTCATAGTTACATACTTGTCCTAGTTACATCAAAATCCGATTGGGAGCGTTCTCAAGTTATCGCCGCGTAACGAGCCCGAAATCAGACATATTTAAGGCCCGTGGGACCCTTCTGACGCTTTGACTTTCAAGCCCCAAAATCTAGATCAGTTCATTGGTGCCTCATAATAATACTTCACCCAAATTACAATGACAATGCCGACCAGCCGCATGCTCAAGTTATCGCGGTAACGAGCCCAAATCTAGACATATTTAAGGTCGCGTGACCTTATGACTTTACCTTTTCAGCTCCAAAATCTAATCAGTCTTCATGGTGCTCATAGTACATACTTGGTCCTGGGATTAACATCAAAATCCGATCGGGGGGTTCTCAAGTTATCGCTGGTTAACGAGATGCGGGTAACGGACGGACAACCCGAAAACATTGATGCCTCGGCAACTTCGTTCGCGGAGGCATAAAAAAAATCCCCAAAACTAAACTTGGGCTTTAAGATATTTAAAATTAAGGAAATAATTTTCTTTAATAAATAATAAGTAATACAAAGTTATTACTTGTTTTCAATTTTATAAAAAAATTTTTGATATTTTTGAGATAAAAATATGGATTTCTGGATAATTTTTTTTGGTAACATTCTATTGATGTGGACAAAATTACCTTTGAGTTGTTTTCTCCATTTTCTAAGTCATTAGAGTCATGGTCCAATAAAAGTTCTGTCGCTTCATCAAAACCGGAATCGATCACATTTTCTGTTGATGCAGATGTTCCAGTGGTATGTTCAGCTTTACATTTTACCAGATTCTCAAGGCTCCTGTAGGCATGAATACACCACAAATAACAGGTTACATGATTAATTCATATTTATCGAAGTGTTTTATTGTTGTTGTTTTGTATAAAACATTTACAGTTAACTTTCTTTTCTGCTGACATAACTTTTAACCAAATGAAGTTTCAACAATTACAGTCCAAACAAAATTATTAGTACAATTTTGTTGTAGTTAAAATTACACTGGAAGCTGAATAAAACAGATTAATATCCTACACAAAGAAAACAAATCATACAAAAATTAAAAATAAAATTGATTAATTAACAAAGAGTAACAAATGTTCACAATAAAATGTGATGAGGAATTTACAAAGGAAGCAAGTTGCTTGATTGCAATGTGATCCCTTTGCATAAGTAAAACATTTGAAGCAAATTTATATTTGACTGGAATATGTATTTTTCTCACTGAGTAGTAAAATACAGCAATATATGAATGGATGAATGAATCAATGAATGAATGTATCAGTATGATTATCCGACCAGCCACCAACCATCAAAAGTAAAACTGGTCATGAATCTGTCATTGCAGTTATTGGGAAAGTGTGTGTACAAAGTTCATAAGTTCATAAGTTCATCTCACTCAGCTCTCAAGTGCAGTTGGTATTATGGAACATTATTAGGACATACTGGGGGAGAAAGTCTGACCTCTATCCAGTGATTGGAATGCGAGATATGCAGATATTCAAAATATATCTAGTTCATCGGTGCCTTGTAATACAAACTTCACCTTACATTAAAATTACAAAGTTACATTAAAATCTGACCAGACATTCTAAGTTATCATGGTAATTGACCTTTGAACTCAAAAATCTAATCACTTCATTGATGTCTCAGAGTACATACTTGGTCCTATTTACATAAAAATCTGATCAGCTGTTCTTAAGTTATCACGGTAACGAAAACAGGTAACGGACGGACAACCTGAAAACATGATGCCTCCAGCAACTTTCTTGCAGAGGCATAAAACAGAACGGACAATGAAATAGATGAGTAAAAGCTGAAAATACAATCTTTGGATACCAACCTTAAAGGAAAGACTGGCGTTGAGATTGGTTTTGAGTTTCTCCTACTTTTTCCATTGCCCTCGCTCTGGTCTTGGTGTCCATCATCAACCTGCTTCAAGTTATCGGTCCTGCCTGGTACCAGGTAGCCCCACCCATGCTTGCTGCTGTAGTGCAGGGGGTAACCATCCCAGGTGAGACGGAGGAGTTTGGGGGTGATGCGGGTCTGGGAGCTGATGAGGGAGGGGCCAGGGGCCCAGTCGGCGAGATTCTTCCTCGGACACAGCTCACGATACCACCTGCAAAAGTACAAGATGGAATAAAGTGACAGAGACTTCAACATTTCCGATGGAGCAATCCCTTTTAAAACCATGCTCACAAGTTTGGACCACAGACAATGTTCATTCTTGCAAAACAGGTTGTCTTAGCAACCTACCATAGAAAGCTTGGTAAACCTACAATCTTGTCACTTTCCCAAAGAGAACTGTAGATTGGACAATTGGCTGTTCCAATCACTTCTGAGGAAAAGTTCACCAATGTAACTTTGTGGTGAAACCAAAATCATTACTTGTAGACTTGAAGATGTTTAATAACAAGCAAATTATATTTACGGCTATGTTATGGTTAATCTCAAAATGTGAAGATCACCTAAGCAAATTTGAAAGCTCTTGCAAAAACGGGGTTGAGTTAATTTCAAGAAAAATCATACTTCTGAATCACTTTTTGGCCCTAAAATTTTGTCATATAATAGATTCATTCCAGTTTATTTCCAACTTCATATAAAATATATACAATATATACAAACAAATTACATTCAAAATCAGTATGCATTGTGACATGAGGAAAAAATACAAACTATATGAAAGATTGAATATATGCATTTGCTTGGATATTTTCTATTAGTCACATGGAAATACAGAAAAGCCAGCAAAGCGCGAAGAGCTTGAGTATATGTGAATACCATACATGCAAAAAAAAAAGATATTAAATTATATTTTTTAGATGTTTTTAGACGTTTCTTTGCTGTATGTCATAGAAAATACTTAATACTTTGAGCACACATGGATCTTTGAACCCCCAAATAAGTGTAACAAATTCATTGCTCCTCGATATTAGATTCTTAATCCTTACATTGGGTACCCCATCATGTGTTGGTTCACTTTAGGAATGCGAGATGCTGTTTCCAGGGCACCATGAACTGGGTTGTTTTCTTCCTCCTCTAACTCCTCGTTGTGTTCTTCTGCATCCTCCTTCTTTTTCTTTCTCGGTTTCTTTGTAGGCATCTCCTTCTTCAACTTGTAGTCTTCAAGAGACCAGTCCAGTTCCCACAGCCAGGGGTCCTCCTTGTATCTGTAAGAAATGTGGATGATATTTGCCAGAATGTCTATAAAAAGAAATTAGTTTATGGACATTTAAGTTTTAAGAGAGTATGTTCTTTTGTTTCAAATGTCTACAATCAGCCTACAGTGTGTCTCAAAAAAAATTGTACAAGTGAAAACTGCCCTCTTTGGCAAATTAGAAAATACTCTTGTGACAGTATGCTTACATCAACGTCAAGGACTTAGTCTTGGCTGCCTTTCAAATAATGGTAGTTTTGTTCAATTTGCTTGTTTTAATCTTGAGATATGTTGAAGTAAGAAAGGGTGAAATCACAATTGTGCCACTTTTACTGCAGTCCCTGTGTGACATTTCATAATTTCACAATTTTTTGAGACATGCTGCAGCACTTCTCAAAAATTTGTTCCAGTGAAAAGCACCCTCTTTGACAGTTAGAATATACTGCTGAGACACATGTTTACGTCAACATCAAGGGTGAAGTCTTAGCTTTCAAATGCTGTTTGTTCTGTTTAAATTCCTTGTTTTGATCTTGATATCTTGTAAGCAACAAAAGGGTGGAATCACAATTGCGTCACTTTTACAGGAAGGCCTGATGTTATCATTGACTGCAGTAAAAGTGGCACATTTGTGATTTTACATTTTCGTTGTTAACTGAACATATTTTAGAATTAAAACAAGCAAACTGAACAGAGCAAATAGAATTTGGAAGCTAAGACGTCGCCCTTGATGTGATGTAAGCATCACGTCACAAAAATGTTTTTCTCATTACCAAAGTGGGCGCTTTTGACTTGCACAATTATTTTGTAGACACACTGTATATTCCATGGAGGTCTCATTTCAGAGAGGCTTCAAGGAACTATCCATTGCAGTATCAATAACAGTAAAGGTTACATTATCCTTTGTTTCAATGTCCTGGGTAAGGATATTATTAGATGTTTGCATTTAAAATGTTATCAATATTATATTTTACAAGCTTGGGAACAGTAGGTTAAAACAAAGAAGAGAAGGGGAAGATGAGGAACAACACAGGGTAAGGAGGAAGAGGAAGGATGTGGAGGAAGAAGAGTAAAAGGAATAGGAAGAGGAGGAGAAGGAAGAGGACAAGAAGGAAAAAGTTGAGAAGGAGGGGGAGGAGGAAAACAGCATACAAAAATCAACAAGTATATGGATATCAAAACAGGCTTGCCAAATGGAAATTTTTTTTACAGTAGACTTTCATAATGCCATGTAGAGGTTGTAAATTACAGTCATAATTTTGTTTTATATCATACCAATTATGATGTCACTTTACTCCCTAGACTAGTGAGAACAAAATTACATTTTGCATTATCAAAAATCTAAGAAATCTGTCAAAGTAGATGAAAATAAAAACAAGACAGACCTTAATAGGAAAATGGAGAGGACAAAAACGATAATAAAAAGGCCTACTTGTCATGATATAGCATGTTGCAAGCATCGTTAGCGATGTGCATCAATGACAGCTTCATCTCCTGCTGTAGATTCTCGTACGTCTCCTGAGCCTCTCGTAAGTAACGTTCCCAGTTCTGACTGATGGGCAGGTAGGCCTGACCCATCTCCAACATGGCCGCAAAGGTCACAGGGTGAGGAAATCTAAGAAAGAATTGTGATTGAATGAAACAGAGTTATGAGAAACAATATCCCATGCTTGGCGGTGACATCATCCACAAAAACACACATTAAAAGCTCCATTTAAAATTGTCAAATTTTGATACCTACTCTTACATGATAGCATTTGAATGGACAAAATACATACCCTAAAATACAAAACGTTAGACAGTTTTTCTGTCACTAGAAAAATATATACCAATATCAGCACATGATTTAATGATTTTTTACTTTTTTAAAAGCACTTGACTTAATGGTTGTTTTGGACTACAATTTTTCAGGGCTTCAGTTATAGAATGCACCATAGACAGAAGTGGTATGGAAAATCATGTAGCTCAGATTTTGGAGATGGAAACATTGTTAACCAGTTGCTTATGGGACCCAGATGGGCCATGTACAAAGTCTATAGGATTTCTGGAATCTTGTAGTCAACGGGTTAAATAATACCTTGAAACACAAACTGTCATGTAAATTTTACCCATTTAGGACAGGTTGAGACTATTTCTTATTCTTCTCCTACACTGAATTTTGTGTAACTGTAAATGGTGTTAAATTGACTGATAGTTTAACATTGTATTCAATAACTTTTCTACACATTTTACTACAACATGAACAACCACCATAAATAAACATAATTATATATGTGTGTGTGACATATTTAACATAGTTTTATAACAGGTAATAGTGTAGACCACCACTCTATTTACCATTGTTGTGTAAAATGGATAAATTCCTAGAGTATTAAATGTCAACAAAATTTTTGAGTGTGTTACTAATTAATTTGAGAGATCACTTTGATACCTTTCAAAAAACATTGGTAGCAACTGGCTGAACACTTCATGTGTTGCTGCAACATCTTTGGCACAATATGTCATCAGCGACTGGAGAGAAACAAACAACAAATACAATATTAAGGGCTGTATGTACATGTATTTTGAGATGTGACGATCAGAATGGTGGGTCAAATATCATTTTTACAATAGTTTGACAAGTTTGACATATTTGAATTAAACGTTACTGCAGTTACTTAAACATTGATGAATAAGGATGGATATAGTGTCATCTACCAATGAAAGTTAATGCTTTCCCAATTATGCCACTGGCTTTGATTATTTTTTCTCATTGAAAATGCTCCAGACATACATGTAGACAATTTAATAACACCAACAAACAGCACATGGGTCATTCCGTGTCAATTCACCCAATGGGTTTAATCATACCGACTCCAAATTCGTTCATATTTGGTATATAGGGTAATTGACATCATACAAGCCAGAATTTCAATTTTTAACGCAGTCAGCCTTACGGTTTTCGCACTATGACACGCCCTTTATCTGCATTTTCGGCCAAAATGGGCTTGACCGCCCATTTTCTAATGGCCATTGCGCGGTAACGGGTGGTCCAAATGTTATATGAGTGGTATCATTGGAAAGGGAATAGAATAAACTAAAATAAAATAAAATGAAATAAAATCTAAATGTGACATTACTTTTTACATTGGAGCAAGTTTAACTATGATGACCTTTTGACCTTAACCTTGACCTTGAATTTAACCAAGTGGGTCAAATTATTTTGAGACAAAAATCAGTGTACATAATATTCAATACCTCTTCTACAAAATATTAAAAACCTGGAAATATATTATGTTTTGTTTGGTTTCTATCTTGTTTGTTAGCTGGCACATCTGATGTTTCCTGAAATTGATACAGTCCCACACATAGATTTTTATGTTGTTATGTGCATAACTATTCTCAGATACCTGTGCATGCATGTAAGCTTTTACCCAAGGAACTGTGACCGGCTTTATCACATTTCTTTCAAGAAAAATGCTTACCATGAAGTTGTAATACTACCAGATAACTACTGAATCTAGCTCACTTGGAAATTTTGTGCTGAATTCATTTCTGAAATCAGAAATGCAAAATATGCTTCCGTTTGTTAGATTATGTCATAATTTTTTTGTTTGGGTATGTTGCAGTGAAGTTCAATCTGGGCATATATCTCAGTGCTAGACCATGCAACTTTTTTTACCCCCATAGTATACCCATTCTCCGACTGTTTTATCTCGGGACATACTTACTTTGCCTTAAATCAAAACACTTTTATTATTCAAAGCAGTTGACCAAAGATAGTAGTTTCTTTATCAATATAAAGATGGATTTAATAATGTAAATGTCTGGAAGTCAGACTAGGGCATATGTTGCTTTAGACCAATTTCATAATACATGCAAATCTTATGCATACTATTCTGTCTGACAAAGGTTGCTCTGAACAACCTGATAGCCCCGGGGGGG
>JZLH01S0136180.1:23926-34381 GCA_001188425.1 Eucidaris tribuloides
TTCAATTTTTTCAATGTAAATTTGGAGAAAAAGAGCGTTTCCATGATTTTCCTCTTGAAAATCATTTTCGTTTCGCAAGTTGTGATTTCCGGAAATTCCGTCCGTTTTCCTATTATCGCAGAAAATCACTGTCCCTATTTTGTATGTGTATATCTCTATTGTATGCAGGAGTTTTGTATTTGGGAACTGTATATTCATTTCTATGTGTTTCTATGAACCAAAGAGAGCTTTAACAAACTAGAGCAGTTCGACTGCGCGAGTCGATGGCGTATGCCTCCGGCAGTCGGCACTCCATCCAATTGATGTATTTTGAAAAGCTTCAGCTACCATGGTAGGCAAGACCATTAGATTTTGATAACATAGGCCCATGTACCCTTGACAATTAAGTTACAGTAAATCCATAAGCAGTCTCAATTCGATACAATGAGCTCAATGGCATGAGGCCTTTGTGAGCCTCTTGACCTCTTGACCTTTAGCTCAAATCGAATAGTGGAATTGGTGCCTCTTATTAGATAACTTCTCCAAGTTAATCCAAATTGGGAAAAGTCTACTCAAGTTATCACGTAGATGAGCATATCAGATATATTTTAGGCCTGACCTTTGCTTGACCTTTAGCTCTGTTGCCAATCTATCAGTTTATTGGTGCCTCGATCAATAATACTTCCCACGTTACCTGAAATCTTACTGGCTTGTTCTCAGTTATCGCGGAACGGCCATATCGACTATTTTGGCCCAGTGACCTTTGACTTTGACCTTTCGTCCAAATTCTAATCGTTCATTGCTTGCCTATACTACATACTTCACAGTTATGACATCGACCAGCCGCACTCTCAAGTTTTCGCAGTACCGAGCCCTCAACATATTTTTGCCGGTGCCTTTGACCTTTTGCTTTGAACTCCAAAATCTAATCAGTTCATTGGTGCCTATAATACAATTACCAGTTAATGCATCCGACAGCTCGCTTTCAGCTATCGCGGTACAGCCTAATCAGACATATTTTTAGGCAGGTGACCTTTGACCTTTGCTTCAGCTCCAAAATAATCAGTTCATTGGTGCCTATATACATTTCTTCACCAGTTAATGACAATCCGACCAGCGCTCTCAACGTCTTTGCGTACGAGCCCAATCAGATATTTTAGGCCCGGTGGACTTTGGACTTTTGACCTTTTAACTCCAAAATCTAATCAGTTCATGGGCCTCATCATACTACTTCACCCAGTTACTGACATGCCGACCAAGTCCGCTCTACAGTTTATCGCTGGTAACGAGCCAAATCAGACTTTTGCCCGGTGACTTTGACTTTTTACTTTGACTCCAATCTAATCAGTTCATTGGTGCCTCATTAATACATACTTCACCCACGTTATCTGACAATCGACCAGCGTCTCAGTTATGCGTCCGGTACGGCCCAATCAGAATATTTTAGGCCGGTGCTTTGACCTTTTGCTTTTGAAACTCGAATTTTATCAGTTCATTGGTGCCTCATATAGATACTTCACCAAGTTACATGACATCCGACCCGCCGCTCTGCAGTCTCGCGGTAACGCAGCCCTTTCGACCTATTGTAGGGCGCGTGACTTGACCTTTGACCTTTGCTCCAATCTAATCAGTTCTTGTGTGTTCATAATACATACTTCACCCAAGTTCTGAATCCGACCAGCCGCTCTCAGTCTATCGCCAGCGCAGCACCTAATCGACTATTCAGTCGGTGACCTTTACCTTTTTAACTCAAATCTATCAGTTCATTGGTGCGTCATATACTCTTTACCCATTACATGAAATTCACCAGCTGTCTCAAGTTATCGCGTTACGAGCCCAATCTGACCTGATTTTGGCCCCGGTGCTTTGACCTTTGACCTTCGCTCAATCTAATCAGTTTATTGGTGCCTGATATATCTTCACCGAGTTACGCAATCCGGAACAGCGCTCTCAAGTTATCGCACACACCCCGGGTAACGACCCATCAGACATATTTAGGCCCGGTGACCTTTGACCTTTGACCTTTAGCTCCAAAGTTCTAATCAGTTCATTGGTGGCTCTAGTACTACTTGGTCTTAGTTAATCAAAATCCGATCGGGGGTTCTCAGTTTACGCGGACGAGATCCGGTACGGAACGGGGGACGGCAGGACAACCGAAACATGTGCCTCGCGCAACTTCGTGCGGAGGCATAACGTATGCTTAAATAAAAGATTGTATTTATCAGAGGAAATGAAGAGTTTCAACTGATAGTCTTAGCTAAGATTATAGGCTGGAAAACCTGTTCATTCATTTGATATATTTGTCTTTACTGGGGGCTTGATATATGTTAATGAGCTCACACGTAAGGATGATTCACAGGGTATTTGTAACCAGTAAAATGTGGATTACGTAACCCGACATAGCCTGTGGTAGTGCCGCTGACCAGATATAGTAGGTTTAGGTCAAGTCTGCTGGGTCATATTTTTTTTCTTGAGCCTATTTGAACTAAGAGATAACATTTGACTTTGTATCTAATTTGATACTTCAGAGTGACATTAATATGCTCTGCACTGTAAATTCTATCTGCTCTGCAACCTTCAATTATCACGAACGTTGCCATTATTTATTCCTACCTGGAAATCAGCTCTGTGTCAGTCCATTGTACCAAATGACTACATCCTCTTTGCTGTTTATCTAGAGACTCTCCGTTTGCGTTGTACAGTTGTCACATCGGCGGTTTGTTGGGACTGCTTCTGTAAAAACCAAGCTGTTGCTGCAGTAAATTAATGGTAAGTTTTGAGTTTTAATGCTGCTATTGGAAATATTTCATTGCGTTTTTATCTCTTTTCAAGAATTGTACTTTGCAGTCAAAAAAATGACCTTGTCTCAGGACAACTCTAGAATGGACTCCCACTGACAACTCCCCAACGAACATCTCTCAGAGGACACCCGCAGGGACTACAGTAACGTGCCTAGAGAAATTCTTTTTTTCTTTCACTGGGAAACATGGGCTCTAAACTCTTCGCAGGGTTGTTCTCCGGGGCTTTCTCCTCAAAGGATGCCATTCTGGGGATTTGGTTTTGATGAGCTGTCCTTTTTGACAGTTGTCAGTGAGATTTCAGCCCGGCTGGGGGAATTGTCCAGGCAGGGAATCAGTGCCTAGTCGTTGTGGATTTATACATTCTCATTCTCTACGCATTCTCACGGCATCAGAACTCACAGGGTTAATAGAACCATGCTGAATCAGGACAAAGTGTGATCGTTGGGGTTTACATCATACCTGTCAGTCTTGTTAATTTGCTACCCAACCCCATCCACTTTTTAAGATGGGTTCAATCCTTTCCTCGCATTTATTTTATCAATTAGTCTATCTGGCGGGTTGTCCTTTACAGAACTGTCAAGCCCTATGGTCAGTTGAAGTTACATTTGCTACTATTTTTTATACATGTTCATTGTGATAATTGGACTGGAAGTTTTACTAGACATCTACGTCTTAACTATTACATTGTACACAATACTGTTTTATTTAAGGAATTATATAACTGCAAGCATTTGCTCCGAATTAAAGATAACCCGACTAAGCGGAGGACAAATGTTTTCTTCTTCTGCTGTTTTCTGATCCCGGGAATGCAGCGGACCGGCACCCCCTCTTCATTTTAGCTGCTACGCGCCGCTTGGAGGGTCGTCTGTCCTGGAACACACATGTGAAGTCATGCGGGTGTCAGGTAACGAGTCTTGTACCTAAAAACATATAAGTATGAAAGCAAACAGAAACAGACTAAGAAAGACGATGTGAATGGCCTGTTTGGTGCTTGTATGTATATTCTAAACTTAAAAATTCTATTTAAACATGCTTTCAAGATGCACATCCAAGTTAGTGCACAAGTTATGCTTTTCAACTGCGATCAACTGACGTTGTGTCAACTCCAGTTCTTGGGGTCAACTGCTACCGACGGTGCAGGTTTACTGGAATTCCTCGGTTTCTCGCGGAATAACGCTAGTACGAGCGTTCTCTCTGTGACAGGGAGATAAGAGATGCTCTTCAATCAGTCTTCGACTGCACCATGAATACCTCCATGATATTTAACAAATATAAAAAATACATAATTATGTGAATTTTTGATTGATTCTGTTAGGTCACATTTTGTTTTCATTCCACAAATGCTGATATTTTATATCCGAATTGATCTATTTAGTCATGAAATTGAGTTTTTTAAAACTCTTAAGGTACAAGGGTACTGTTCACTAGACTGAGGGTCCAATAGAGTGTGAGTACCACACAAATCCTCGGTCTATCGCACAGTTGCCAATGTCAGTGAATCCATTGGCGTGACACTTCCATAGGCCAACGATATAAGTGAGAGGTCCAACTGCATGAGATCAATAGAAATGTATAAAAAATCAAACAAAATTTTGGTGTGAGAAAGGGCCAAAATGCGAGAGTCTCATGCTCATTGCATGAAAGTTGGCAGCCCTGCTATCGGATCCGTGGTTTTTAGGGATTCTCCAGTGATAAGTGCATAATAATTTTCCTGTAATAATCAAAAGATGATTGGAAAGGTCGAGTGTTCTACAAATGTAAGCTTACAATTTGCCTCCTCAATGAAGTCAGGTTCACATTATTTTTTTAAATGGAAATCAATTAGACAAACCTATAGATTTTTCTACTGTCAAATCAAGCATACTTAACCAAAATCATCACACATTCTGACGCCTTCTATGGTTTTCTCTTGTCACTTTGGTAACAGTACAACTAGATAAGTGGAATGAGATTTTGATTGACATCTTAACTCCTAACTAGATACCCTTCGATGTAAAAGATTATTCATTTGTCTGATACCCTTCATCAACAGAACCCAGTCACAATATGGACAATGTGCAAAATAGAGTTTGTTTCAAAATGAAATCTAAAAAGAATAAGAGATTATGCCTGCAATACTGTACATGTACATGTGGTAAAATTGAAAAAGCTAAGACATGTCATGTCTCAAAATTAAAGAAAGTTTTAGTCTTCACTTGTGCATTTAGTCATGGGGCAAATTGGCAACACGGTACTAAACAGGACGGACACTGTGGAAAGTTTAATATCGGCACTTTATCGTCAGAGGATTAGAACTTCATATATGGAAACAAAATCAAAAAGCACTTTCAAACATTTTGCAAACAAATAGTGGAAGTATGAAAAGAAAACAATAGGTCACTTAACCCTGTGAAAAAAGACAGAAGTCACTTGAGAAGAAAAACAGATATTTCAATGATAAACTAGTATTATCTACCATGCATTTGGTGACACAGCTACTGCCAGAGTTGGGAAATTGCCCTCTGCCATACACGACTCCATGTCAAAGACTATACCGGCCTCATCTGGAAAAGGAACTTGAGTTGGTTCAGCATCTGTGGAATATCTGTACATTAAGCAGGAAAACATTTTTAGGTCAGTACTCCAAAATTTTTGTTCTCATTTGTGAGTATTCACAGAATAGGATCAACTAAATTACATAGAGCACACCAGCTGGAGATTTAAATTAGTTTGTTTATAATTGCTCTTTATACCTCTTCTTTTGCATACCTCATCTGGAAAAGGAACTTGAGTTGGTTCAGCATCTGTGGAATATCTGTACATTAAGCAGGAAAACATTTTTAGGTCAGTACTCCAAAATTTTTGTTCTCATTTGTGAGTATTCATAGAATAGGATCAACTAAATTACATAGAGCACACCAGCTGGAGATTTAAATTAGTTTGTTTATAATTGCTCTTTATACCTCTTCTTTTGCATACTATATTTGTATTTGTGTATTGTAGTCAACTGCATGACAGTGTGTTAGACAATATCAAGCAAACAAACAAAACAAGAGTCTCAATCCTATATCCATTGTTGTGTTTCTGGTAGATTCTTTTGTTACTTACAAACTTTCACTGGGGTGATAAAATAATGAAAGGAATTACTTGGTACACAAAATCATCTTCTATGCAACTGACAGGTACAATCAACTTTTTCCCTAAGGTAAGCATTTTAGGTCAAACATATAACATCATGTAATATCACTCACACCTTATTTTTATTTTCCCATTTCTTGTACTATGTTCAGCTAATCAGTAGTACCACAAGTCCATGACATTCTTCTAAAGGATGTTTGATGGTACCATGGATCTATAATAGGTAAACATGTAACTTTGATTTGATTTTAGGAGTAACCTGTTATTTAGTTAATTATGCAATAACCTAATGATCAATACAGCGTGTATCAAAAAAAAGTAGACACTTAGAAAAAAAATTATTAGAAATTGTTATATTATATATATAGATATATATATATATATGACATTTTACCTTGGACCTCAGTATTTTTTTTCTTTTGTTCTTTTTTTTTTTTTTCCCCCCCCCCCCCTTTTTTTTTTTAGATGACACTATTGGTATGAAAGTATTTCACGCATGAGTGACGCACCACTCGCTTTTGTGACAATCGGCAAAATGCATTTGCGCACAGATTGTGTTCTTATAATCATGTTAATGCCTACAGGACCGGTGCTGCAGAAGCTCTAACTGATGTGCACAAGGATTGAATCTCAGCAATGCTCAGAGAAGAGCTAATATCAATTTTGTGACAAGAATAGACAAAAATGAAGCACTGATTCAGATATACCCCCATAAAAAGAAGAGAATGTCATGTTTGCAAGATGAACTGTGAATTTAAAAAAATACTAACTTTCTTCTTTTTCAGGGGTTGAGGGTTGGTAATTGTATCTGAATTATTGCTTTATTTTGTCTTGGTTAACACAGAATTGATATAGGCTCTTTTCTGAGCATGCTGAGGATTTAGAATGTAGCAAAAATGAAATAATGATTCAGATACAACCCACCATACCCCTTCAAAACAGAAAATGCAATTTTCTTCAATTCACAGTTCATCTTGCAAACATGACATTTTCTCCTTTTTAGGGGGGTACTTCTGAATCATTGCTTCATTTTTGTCTTTTTTGCCACAAAATTGATATTACATCTTCTCTGAGCATGCTGAGGACTCAATCCTTGTGCACATCAGGTGAGAGCTTCTGCAGCACCGGTCGGTGAGGCATTAAACATTGACTTTAAGAACACAATTCTGTGCGCAAATGCATTTTTGCCCTATTGGACAAAAGTGGCCCTGTGCTCACTCATGCGTGAAATACTTTCAATACCAATAGTGTCATCAGATAGCTTAGGTCCAAGGTAAAATATTTATATCAAAAAATAATCTCTAGATCATGAAATATTTCCGTAATAAATTTTTTTCTGAGTGTCTACTTTTTTTTGATACACGCTGTATATTTGTACCAATATTTACAGACTTCCATTGTATTTACTTTTTTGATGTTTAATGAGAAATCTAGAAATAGTTGAATTCTGAGCACCATTTAAACACCTACCTCATAAAAATAATGCTTTGGAAGAAATAAGTGTAATCAGAAAATGAAGCACCTTCATGTTAATCATGACATTTTAGATAAAACTTGATTGCATGCATAATCTGATATTTTCAGGATTCAAACCACAATTGAAGACTGAACAATCAGCCACAGAACAGAAAATGGCCCAATGAATAAGATCTAAATCTAGGAAACATTGACCAGATCCTAAGAATGGGGCCCAAAAGCAAAAACCTGGCTTGGAGAGTGACCTGGCCTGGAAAAATTTGACAAATATTCTCAATGGGTCCCGGCATGGCCCAGAACTTACCCAAAACACCCCCAATTTGGATCGTAAAATTATGTCTGTTCTGGGAATGGTGGCACGCTTGATTTTGGAGAAAAAAACAATGCAACAACTCACTAATCCGACTGTTTCTTGCACAATTTTGTACCCAAACTGTGATGTAAATGAACAGCATGGGTTTTTACTAATTTCATTTACTAATTCTAACCAGGCTCATTTTACCTGGTTTTGTGATTTGGCTTTCTAACCCCATACCAGCCAGGGTCCGGCAAACATCCTTAACCCAGCGGGTTCCAGGGTTTCAACCCAACCTGGCTCCCACCCTTACCTGGTCCAGCCTGGTTGGAGGACCCACTGGTCGGGCATGTCCGGGGGCACACAGCCGGCCAACTCATGGGCCACGTCTAGATACGGCTCGCTCTGCTTATTGGCAAGAATCTGGAAGTGCTCGTCGATGTTGATGCCAAAAAGTCTCGGCAGCTTGAAGTCCACCTCAGTCAATGTGGATCCCTCTTTTCCCCACAGTTTGTGTTGTTTTAGATGTTCTATGCTCCTCTGCAGAGTTTCGTCCAGAGTTTGGTCCACCTCGTCTTTTCCTCTTGTTCTGGAACATTGCTTGATTCGAAAAATTTGCTGATGGAGATGTTCGGGTAACATCTGAATATTGATGGGATTCAGCCGTTTTGATGATGATGATGATGGTGGTGGTGATGATGATGTTGATGATGGTGATGATGAAGATGGTAGAGAGGATGATGATGATGATGATGTTGGTGCTGCTCCTGCTGTTGTTGCAGCTGTTGATGATTTATTGCTTTGCCACCTGACATGATGGCAAGAACCAGATAGGATTTGCCGACGGCAACGTAGTTTACATTGGAAATACACCTTGTTGAGCACCTTAAAAGTTTCCTTCATTGTTGTCATATCACGCTCACTTCTTCCCAAGAAATGTCAGGGAGCTAAACAGTCCTCCAGCCTATGGACGAGTCACATCATATCCCCGTAGCCTGTAAACTGAATTGAGAAATACATTCCAATGAGACTTACTGCCTTGACAGGATGATACGTCTGAGCAATTATTTCACTGTAAAGTGGTTCTTTAATATATGGTTCATTACTTTTATGAGATTTTGGCAATTCCACCTTTGTATTGTAACAAAGTTTGCATATAGATTATACAATGGAGTTTGTTTCCTGACCTGGTCCACAACTGCAATTGCAAACCCATCTTCAGCTTCAACCATGCATGTGTGCACATGCACACTTACTTCAAGCTAAACTTTAGACTCTAACGTTAGACAGCATTCAGAATAAATGTGATACCTACGTGCCACACCGAAGTCGAAAATCGGGGGCTCTGGAACTGGCTTGAGCGAAAAATGGGGGTCTCCAGAAGTGGAGCTAAGACCTTAGAAGACCTCAAAATGCTATGCTTTGGAGTGAAGTTTGGAGCTGCGGCAAAGCAAATTTTCGGTTGGCGTGCCGTGCTGAAAGTTTAATACTCTGGTCTGGCCGCGCCACGACTGAGCAAAAAATCAGTGGCGAAACGGCAAATTTGGGGGTCTTTGGAACTGAAAAGAAATCAAAAATTTTCTTTGGCTTCTGAAATTGTGATGCTCTGGAACTGAAATTTAGGGCTAGAAAAGTGGGGTCTCAACCATGGCACATAGGTATCACACAATTATACCTATAAGTCGACCCCCCCCCCCCCCCCCCGGGAAACTCAGTTATCACACTTGAATAAATAAGCATGCAAAAATTGCACCATCCATCATGTCCATGCAATCTTTATTCCCATATGATTGCATTCAAAACAGTTAAATTAGACAAAGTTCTCTTCATGGAAATACAGGGTTGGCCGGAGTGGGAAATACTGGCGGTAAATACCGGCATGACCGGTAAATACCGCCTTTATCATTTTTTAGGAAAATGGAAATAGTCAGAAATACATGGAAATACTATGAAATATACTTCTTGAATGTTTTCAAGTATTGCCCAGGTGTTTCTGAAGTACTTTCTAGTATTTCTCTGTACTTCCCTTTCCCAGCATTTCCCACCTGGACGGGAAATATTGGAATTTCCCAGGAAACTGCCAACCCTGTGGAAATACCACCTGGCCCAGTTGGGCAATGCACCTGTATTTCATGAATTTTGGTATTTTTCTTTTTGTATGTCCCTTGTCATTTTTGTGAAGTTTTGACTGAACATGCATTCTGTGCTGTGCTGTGCGACCAGTCTTTTGCGATTGGGCTGGCTCAGTTGAGCAATTCACCTGTATTTCATGAATTTTGGTATTTTTCTTTTTGTATGTCCCTATGATACATTCTGTGCTCATGCTAACCAGTCAATTGGGTATAGCAAAAAGTAAAGGCAAACCTGTAATTGTCTGGTCCCCTGAAGGACAGGTTTGCCAAAGTAAATTAATCACTCACGACTCACGAGTCACTGACAGTCTGACACAACAACGCCAGTCAATAGCCATAACCAACGCTGACGCTTGCGTTATACTTATGTACTCTATGTACTGTATGTACTCTATACTTATGTAACGATGGTCAGGTTGATAAGCTCTCCGGGTGAGGATAGTTAAATGCACTCGCACTTCCCTTCAATACTGACGTCATCTAGAAGGCGAAATATTTAGCCTTTGTTCAATGCGTACATGATAAATGCAAACAGTGAGCTTTCTGTTTGAGTCCAATGTATGTTTCAGTGTATGTCACCCGGTACACATGATTTAAACCGAAGTCATTACACTTTCGAAATCAGGTCGTCGCATGGCCCGACTCCTGGCCTGAA
>JZLH01S0136184.1:0-13853 GCA_001188425.1 Eucidaris tribuloides
TTTGCTTTACCTATAAAGTGTGTTCACTCAACCATGACATGGTTATAACCTCTTATGTTCATACAACATGTAACGATACATTTCGCTGAAAAATATCCGATTTCAATTTTTTCAATAAACTTTATGGATTTTACAGTTTCAAAATTGAGGAAGGGTGGAATGTTTTAAATTGAGCTTACTGAAGCGTAAAATATGCGAAAGTGCCAAAAAAGTGTAAGGGGGTCAAACGATAGATGATTAACATAAAAAGCGCTTAATCATTCAAGTTGTTTCAACCAAAGCAGAATTTGTCCAAATCCTGCATCACAAATCCCTCAAAATGACCCATGTGACTTGAGATTTTTGCCTTTGTACGTGCTCATTCATGCATGATTTGATGGATCAATCACATTTTCACACAGAAGTTAGTCAATTAATGCAGAAACATCCTTGTCAATTTTTTTTTTGCTCAAAACTATTTCTTTAAAAAGTTATGGTATTTTGAAAAAGGGTTTAGTTACTTTTTTTGTTGGGTTTATTTATTGAGTCAGTGTACCATCAATCATACAAATGATATATAGTTGTGATTGTCATTTAATAAATATTTGTAATATCAAATATATATACACACACACACACACACACACGTAAATATGTCGGAAGAGAAGAGAAAAATAGGAAAATATATTGTAATTTACATATGATGATATCTTCATTTGAAATACAATAAAATATACATGTAAATGTAAGTTAACAAATTATTATAAATTAATGGAATTGATTACATTAATATTAGTATTTTACATACATAATAGGTAACAGATTAAATAAAATTGTAAGCAATTTGATAGAAAAATATACTTGTGAATATAATTGTTTCATTTACATCTTTGGAGGAAGTATAAAATACAGAAACATTGTCAGTGTGCATAGTTCAGTTCATTGAGGCACTTAAAGACACTATATAACACTGTGGAAGACCCGTTTAAAAAAATGTCGAACTTTGCTATCTGACATATCTGACAGTGTTTGAATGGACAAATAAACACTCAAGAACACAAAAGTTTGGACAGTTATGCTGTCACTAGTACAATATGTGCAGATACAAATTGGAACATTAATTTTATATCGGGCGATAGGAAATTCTGCAACATAGCAGTCTATGGAGAAAAGCTGGAATGGTCTCTCAATGATTTTCACTTTTTTAAAGCACTTAGTGATTGTTGTAGACTGCAATTTTTTAAGGGCTTCATTTTTAGACAGTATCAAAGACACTAGTAGCATGGGGAATCATGTGGCTCAGATTTTTTTAAACGGAAACATTGTTATACAATGCCTTTAAACTTATAAGCTGCATGAATATCTTTAGTTATTTCTCGTTCATTATTATTTTTTTAGAAGGGAATCTTCACTTCAGATTCTGCATTTTAAATTCAATTTGGTTCATACTTCGTGATTATCATAACTGAGGTTTTCATGAAGATTTATCCATGCAATTTTCCAAATCTCTTCATAGCACACGCTGGGTACAAATAACCCTTTTCTACATCTAGACATAAATCATAACTACGAAATTGCTTATAACTCACAATTCTTTGCAGACTTTGTACATATCATAATATGTATTATAAGTATCTATAGTATAGAATCTAGATATATAATTTCAATCTCAATATATAACATAATTAGAGTAAACACAATTTCATATTTCACACGACCAATTCTTGCACAAAATGTCACACTGGAGTTGTTTTCGGAGAAACGTGCATCTGCTTTGTCTATCACCATACATCTTATAGAATATTGACAATTTAGGTGATTTCAAGTTTGGTATTGAAATCTGGTGATGGTGTAGTAACAACACCAACACGGCTAGAACACGTTACTTGAAATCAGGCCTGGTGTTGGGGTTGACCTCGAAAATTATGACGTACTTCTTGTAGTTCGTGTTGACGCTGGTGTTGAATACCATCTGCTGAACCGAGTACCGTGGTTGGTGTTGATGATATACGTGTAATTTTCCCATTCATCAACAGAACACCCTAGGGATTAGTGAATTTGTGACTTCAAGTTCGGTGATGGTGTTGGTCTTGTTAATGGCATAGCTAAGTGTATGTGTGTTGGTGCTCGGTATAGCAGACGATTTTGTTTCCTCAACACCAACACCAACACCAGCACAGAACTTGAAATCACCCATAACTCCTCCTTTCTGTACTGATGTCAAACAAAAACACCACACACGTTTTCTTGGTTACAATCCTGCAGAATAAGGGTCTGATAGACGATTATAGCGGCCATAATTTGTGAGTCTAAAACTCTGCTTACAATTGTTTTAATTGTGCAAATTGATTGAGAATGAAGAAAGACACTACAGAGAACACTATAATTAAACATATTAAACCACTCTTCACGCTTTCAGGCTTAGATTCATGTAGTTTGTCTATCAGATATTATGTCCACTGGTAGCATTCAAATCCAAGGTCTATCTGACCCTCAGTCTATAGGATTTCACAGGTTTCTTAAATCAGTCAGTATTCTAAACAATCTAGTCTCTGGGCAAGGCTCAGAGATTGTTTAGTTGAGCTCAGCAACCTAACAAACAAATTTACTAAAATCAAACTCAAGTATCATTTTATCAACATATCCTACGAAACAGGCATTTCTAAACTCCTAAACATAGCAGAAGATAATGCACAAAGCTTCATAAATAATGCAGGAAGTACATAACAGCATGTCACCATTATCATAACATCCAATTTTATAGCAACTAATGTTACTATTGTCATATGAGTAAAACGACTATTTTATGAAATGACATCCAATTCTATACTTGGAAAACTGTGTATGATTATATATCCAATAAATATCAAAACACATGTGTACACAAAATTGTGTGGAATGTGAAAATGAATTTACATAGTCAGTCCAATATTGGTTAAACACATTACAGAATTGGACTGGGAAGATAAATTATTGTAGCTTCCAAATCTTAAGCTACTGTCACATTGCGCTGTTTAACGATTCTGTCTGAAAAACGAACGCGTACATTTAGTAAACGTTTATTGGACTTTTTGATTTGTTTTTCAACTGGATTACCAACGTATCTAGACGTTGACAGATGGTGCTTTCCGTTCTGTTCCATTCTATTGTATTCCATTTGCCACCGCCTGACACTGTCCGAGGTCAATATTTTAGACGGAAGCAGACGGAATCGTTAGGCAGCGCAGTGTGACAGTAGCTTTCGGGTGGAAGGGAGTAGGAGATAGAGATCAACACTAGTATTTCCCACTCTTTAATTACCCATCACTATCCACTATTGCTAGAACACTGTTGCCTACATGTATTTCAGTGAAATCCAGTCTCCAGTTCCTACGATGTACCATCCATAATCTTACTATATTTCTGCAATACTGATCTCTCTTGCACCAGATAAGCCATAAAATAGCACCTACAAATAGAATCTGGGGTGAAAAAAATACATGCATGCTTTTACAAATATTTAATGTTCAGTGCAAACAAAAAAAAGATAGTCTTCACTCTTCACAAGCCAAAGTCGTAAATCTGCACCAAATAATTCACATAAAGTCCATAGAGGTTTAAATCCTCTGGCATGTTAACAGTAAACACCATACAAATTTGAACTGATTTTTTTTTTTGGGGGGGGGGGTAACCCAGTGACCATGGCTTTATTTTTTGAGTTTGAAAACCGAGAGTTGAACAGTACAAAATCTAGCTTCCAATCTCAAAGATTACACTCAAAAGGTCATTTTCACCAAAAACTGACATATAAGAACAAAATCTGGCTTCCCATCTCCAAAACTGCACTCAAAAACTTAATTTTCACTCAAAATAAATATTCTCACCAAAAATAAAAGATTAAGCTTTGTCAACCCAAAGATGAAATAGCACTGCACTACAAATATTGACTTTGACTTCATATTAACCCTTTCAATACCACGCAAAGAAAATTACATGCAAAGTCTATGGAACTTTGTTGCTATGGTACTGACAGGATTAATAAGCACCTGTTACCCAAGAAACGTCAACCATCACAACCCGCACTACAAAATTAAGAAAAGCACCTTAAATTCAATACACAGAGACAACCTACAGTAGTACACACATAAAAATAGCACAAGTGGAATGTTCACGTAATATTGATTTCCCAGTTAATGAGTTAAGTCTGGAGCCCACTTACAAGTTACAACCTGTTTATGTAATCAATGGTTTTCCAATTAATGAGTTAAGTGTAGGGCCAGAACCATATTAATCATTTAAATTGAACTGAATTTATATTGAATTGATTATCATTTAAACTGAATTGAATTGAATTGAATTGAATTGAATTGAATTGCTTATTTAAATTGAATTATATTGAACTGATTTATCATTCAATCAGAAATATAATATTCTCTAGTTTACAATCATATTTATCTTCTTTCTAGCCTATTCCTCTCTCCTACATGTACCAAAGCAAAGCTTCCTCATCAATTTTCCATGTCTTTCTATCTTATGCCTGTCACGTCCATGTCACATCTCCAAATTCTTTGATGTCATCCATCCCACGTCTACTCTATTTGCTTTTGTCTGGTTAGTGTTTCTTGGAATGCATTGTTATTTCATGGCCCTATCTGTCATTGTTACATGATGTAGAATACCGGGTATCTTCCTATTTTCCCAGTTTGGGAGGGGGGGGAGGGGTAACTGCTGCATACCGGTAATGTAGAACGGGTATGCACTGCTTTAACAACACCCTTGTTCATGATCAATTACCACTCCCTAGCTACCAGAATTACCATAAAGTACCCCCTAGAATCTCAATTTCAGGGTTTGATGAGGCACACCCCTATCACAAAATAATTTTAATACAAACATGGCCCAGTTCTAATTCTAAAGGTCCTCATTTCCGACTTCCTAACTCTATCCTTCCTTGTAACTCCTACCTTTACCCTCTCCATTGCTCTTTCTGCAACTCTTAGTTTGTATTCTATCATCTTTATAATTGATGTCGAAGTTTCGGCCCCATAGGATAGTACCAGAGAAATATTCTGGTTGAAGATTGTAATTTAAACTGCTGCTCCTGAGATTCTAAAAATACCATATACGTTAGTTAACACAGGGCACATACTGTTTCACATAGCCAATAGTTAACCTTACATGTAGCGGCTATTTGGCTGCCATGAAATACTGGGGGGGGGCCTCGAGCCCCGCCTTATGATCTCGGCCGTCGCCTGCGCGATCACGACGAAATCGGCACGACAGTCGCCTGCCACGTACTCTACAAAATTGTAAGTTATTTTTTACACAAATAATGTCGTTTGATTAATTATGCTAATTTATGCGTGATTTTGAGTAAAATCATCTTTTTGCTCTAAATCATTAAATAAATAATATGATCTCGGCCGTCGACTGCGCGCATCGCGACGAAAATCAGGCACGCACGTCGCCTGCCACATACTTACAAAATTTATTGTTATTTTTTATCAAAATAATGTCGTATATATTAATTATGCTAATTTAGCCGTGATTTTTTAGTAAAAATCAAGATCATTTTTGGCTCTAAATGCTTTAAATAAAAGTCAAATCTTGCTCATTTTTTGTCTGGATACTCTTTGTAGTGTTTTTAGCAAATGTACCACCAAAAATTTTGATATCTAAACTTATTCCATAATGAATTTTATTGATTTATTCAATTTCTTATGTATTTCTTATGTTTTTTCGACCTTTTGTTTTTTTCATTGTTTTTGGAGAAATTTGTCGCGACATGCTTGGATCATAAATAGCATAAATTAAATCAATGAATGAGTATTAGCAAAACAATATTCGTTACATTTATGGATTTATGGCTGAAAACAAATTTGTATTGAATTGTACATGAATTCACCGTTTTTGAGCAATTTTTGGTGCGACAATGCACATAAAAATTGATGCGATAATCCTGGAACCACGTACCCAGACGTCGCGAAAATTGGTGCTTAAACGATGCGGGAAGATTTTCGAAAGAAAAAAAGTCGACGATACATCGGCGGCGAGAAGGCTTTTCGAGCGTTATCGGGTAATAATCCGTACCGAAACGTCGAGGGGGGGCCTCCCAGCCCCGCCTCCCCCCCCCCCCCCCAGTGCAGTTAGGGTTAAGGAGAGTGGGAGGGCTTCATCATAGTAAAAGAAATATAATGTTTCCCCAAATTCACATTAAAGCAAGTTGTAATTTTTTCTTTGGACTCATTTGATGCTCATATTTTAAGGGTGATACAAATCTGATATAGCACTTAGTTGTTGATATCTGAGGCACAGCCTCGAGGCCACTTTCTGATGGCCTGCCTGGTCATCCGTCTCGGTCCGAGTCACTTGTGTTTCGTGGTGGCCTCAGTCTCCGAACCTGAGATATAAGATATAACACTGATAGCACTAATTAGAAGTATATGTCATCGACTGACGACAGAACTTTGCCAAAGAGGGCCTCCTCAAATTGTGATAACTGATTGAGAAACCCTCTGTTGGGTGCCGCGATTGGACGATGCTCTTTCAGATAATCGTGAGCATCCTTAAGGGTCCAAGCCCTGTACTTCATCAGAAATGCAATCGTACAAGTCGAGCTACGACTTTTCCCCTGTACACAGTGCACCAGCACACGACCACCTTCCGAAATCGTGTCAGCGATGAAACCAGCAGCCTCTGGCAAACGGGGCCCCATCTTGGACGAGGTTTCGTCTTCAAATTTCAGCTGAAAGTACTTGAAGCGGTTCGGAAATGCATTCTTGCACTCGGTTGAAACGTTCAAGATGTGAGTGATTTTCAGATCACTCAAGATTTCTGCGTTGAGGGAGTGTTGTACGTTGCCTTGGTAAAGGACATCGTCAAGTACCATGGATGGGTAGGACTTAAAGTGCTTCAGTCTCTCCGTCTCGAAACGTATGGTTAAATTGTTACAAAGGAACGGATACATTTCGTAGAACTGTTTAAAACCGCCATCAAGGATATAAAACTCCACATTCGCGTCTCTTAATCTTTGACCGAAAGCTTCTACACTCGGGTCGACGTTGGATGCCGTGCTTTCTTCATCGTAAATGACAACCATCATGTACTTGTTGTTTAGCATTCCCTTTCCGATCAGGCAATCAAAATCCTTATCCACAGCACTGCTGTGTCTGGCTGTTGTGATATGCCTCTCCTTGTAAATATCTGGGTCTCGCACGTCCAAGATCAACATGTAATTGGGATCATGCATGTATGGCATGCGGTGGCCGTCGTTCATGTAGTTGTACATTTCATGAACCGATGTGAAACCCTCCTTGGTGCCGGCGTCTGGCGGTTTTTGCGGCACCAGGTGTCCCTCGGCGGTCATTTCTAGCTCTGGAACAGTCGCACTTCGCGGAAGCTCTTGGCTACTGGTATGGGAACCACCTGCCGCCATGTTTTGCTCGTCTTGATCACGTGACGTCGTGCTGACACCGTCAGTGTTTACCTCCTGAGCGCTTTTGTCAAAACCAACTTTTTTATGCTTGATTGAGTTGTTGCTCCCACTAGGCTGGACTTGCTGTTTCGGTTTGACAAATGCACAGCCCATATGTTCAGATGATCAGGCGCCCTAGCATCTGTGAAAAGATGATGTTAAAGTTGGTAAATTATCACCATGAAAGTAATTCATCAATCTTTAATAAGTATATCACATACAAATACATTATTATCAACTACATGTAGATCGAAGATCACATCTTATCTCGAAAGGAGCATTGTGGAACACTTGCAATCCCACATGCAACCATTTGAGAAAAGCCCTTCTGGTTGTTGTAAAAAAGTACATTGGACCTGCAAGGTTCGTACACTTACACACTTTTGAAAATTTCTTGACTTTCCATGACTTTTCAGCAGAAAATTTTAACCCGTTGGAGCTTAAGTTCGAGGTAACTCATGTTGGGGTCTATGGAAAATGTGTGTTATAGTGAAATCAAATTGTCTCCAACGAGTTAAAATTTTCATGATCATTTAATAACATTTTAAAACATGTAAAACAACACCATCACAATCACTGTTAGGAGTTGAATCTGCAAATAAATAAAACCATGCCATTCATTTTACATAGCAACTCAACACAGAGTCTGACTCCCGAGTCCACTAAATTGGACTCAAGACCACTCTTGACTACAAAACTGATCACATCACAGTAGTAGCAAGCTCTCAATCAAGGGTCATTTTAAAAATATCTTGAATAAATTATTTTCCCTGATTCTCCAAAAGAAATTCATGAATTCCCTGACTTTCCCTGGTTTTTTTTTTTGGCTTCTGGAAAAAGTAGTTTCAAATTCCCTGACTTCCAGAAATTCCCTGACCCTTACGAACCCTGGACTAGGCACCACATGGTTCAAATTTCCCAATCTGATTCTGTAAAAAGCGATCATAAAATGCTACATTTTATGGAAAGGTATCAAAAGTAAACTGATTCTGCAAGCAATTTTTAAAGGTTGATACACCCGCTCACATTATAACAGAATGCTTCTTTTTCATTTGGGGGGGGGGGGTTGGGGCCATGGGGGGGCATTTATTTGGAAGACAATGTTGGTGGCATCATATCTCCACCAGCAACACATCATTCTGTAGGATACAGCACCAGCAACACACTGAGAGCTGAGAAAATACTACAGATGACTTCGCATTACTGACATAGCACAAGTCGAATTATCGTCTATGTCAAATACTTTTGACAGTCCCAATTTGCTCTGTGTTTTGTCAAGTTATTTTACTCATACTTCGCCTATCTTGAACAAATTTCAGAGTCCCAAAGGGACCAAGCATGTGTTAAATCATTCACCCAAGTCAAAGTGGCCACAACTGTAATTTTCAATGGTCATAATGGATTGAACTTTTTGATCTCTGCTTGTCAGCACGACCATAAAGATGCCATAGATTTCCATTCCCTCTCTGCCTTTCTCATTTTCCCCCAACATTGGTACAATCATAATACTTTTACTGCCTCCATTTCCCTGTATCTTCACCTCTATCATAAATTGTGTACAAATCTATAAATCAAATTTTGTCCAAGTCGACATGATTTGTAAGGTCCCCAGAGATTCGACTTAGGCGAAGTTGACTGCATTAATTGTGGGAGCTGGTCTGATTTAGAGTCCACAGATCACTGAGTTGTGACCTTTTATCCAGAACCAAGCTATGTATGTAGACTAGCTGAAAAAGCAAAGATCGGAACACCTGAGCCCACAAGTCAAAATACCAAACAACAATGCAGGAACAGGAGTTTTTCGGTAGTGTTTAAGGAAAAAAAATCATTCAGCGCGTTTCCACAGAAATAAGGTGGACCACATATATCTTTTCCGGATTTAAAAAGCCATGTCGCCTTTAAACCATCCTGTTTCCACAGAGCACAATATACTGATTCCATGTTCCGAGTCAAGCAAATATCGTGTCAATCGAAAGTCAAGTTTTGACGTCACAATGCATTGTGGTCAAACTGGCATATTGTGATAGTGTAATAATTCAGGACCTTTTCTGTTTATTTAGATTGTGTAAAAAAGAATAGAGAGTGTTAACACAAGTGATCAGGTGAATGCTGGTGAAATCGAAAAGGACGCGAAAATGTTATGCACTTCCGGGTTCACACACCGGTGACCCCTACTTCAGACACAGTTTGTCGCTATGTGTTTCCACAGCGATTTTACATGGATTAACACGTTAATAACCACCTCCCGAAGGTGGTTTTGATAATCCGTATTTTGGTCATATACGGTATATCAATAATCCGTGTCGCTTGTGTTTCCACAGGAAGGTTTTCCAGAATAGTGAATTCTTACACGGGTCATACAATGTAACAGTTTTCTGTGGAAACACGCATATTCATTCCAGCTGACACCCACAAACAGTAAACCAGGCAGCATGGGACCTCTGAGGTGATTCTGGGGACTTTTATGTATTACTACAGGTCAGATTGATGGCAGACAGGTCATGTTTTGTCAGAAATTTGTCTTCCATTAATACCACTTAGTAAACATTACTGAGATGATTTTATGACACCTTTTCCTTGATCAAATTTCACTAAATTCCAAACTGCGAGTCGAGAACGGATCAGAAAAATATTAGACAAACAGTTCCAGTCCGGTCAGTCCGAACTCCAGTCGAATCCTTGTCCAAGGTCCCACGATTAAATACTATAATAATGACAATCTTATTAAAGCATGATTAGAGTTGTCAGAAACTCGAAATGTACCTTGAACCCCCTAAATCACACACCCAAAGCAAACAATTAATACACCTAATGGCACTAATTACCTGATAACAAGAAAATTTTGTTGGTCACCTGGTCTAGTTTACGTCAGTTACCAAGGAACTTTCAAGCATGGTTGCGGTGTCCATGAGAGAGATTATGGAGCGACTCTGGTGCAAACACTTGTTACGCACTGGAAAGCAGAATAAGAAAGAAATACAAGATGTGATTACTGATTGCTAACAGAACTACATGTACAAGTTTGAACCCTATCAAAATGCAAAATGTACATGGCGCTATATTGTTACAAATGAAAAATGACAGATTTGTTTTAGTTTTTATAGGGGTTCTTGGTTTTTCTGTTTGTTCTTTTAACAGACAAAATCACTCACATCATTTGATTTCAGGAGTTTGAAAGAGGGAGGGCTACCAGTGTCACACTCTGGTAAAGCCAAAATAAACAATGATATGAAATAACAAAAAAAAAACATAACAATAAATGATCAAAAGGAAGTAATTGTGTCGAAATCAGGTGCTTTCCACAGGGTAAGACTGTAAGATGGCTCAAAAGTCAAGAGTAAGTTACACAATTAGTCCTATACACAATAGTCAAGTGCATTTCCACAATACAAGAAACAGGAACGTAACTCATCTTTGGCCGGTACAAACCTTTAAAATTGTTCAGGACTAATTGCCTGGAATTTTTTAGGCCAATATATGTTATAATGTCAATTTCTCGGTTCATTTAAGCATAATCTCTAACATTCTCCATTCCTTTGCCCATATTCTTAAAGACTGTTTCCATGATTTGCACACCCCGGAAATGAATTTATCGACCAAAAAGCTGAATTCATTTATAAAGATTCACATTTAAATGTTCACCTCTCAGAAGAGCTTTCGGGCTGAAAAGCCAGGTTTCGTGAAAATAAGCTGTCATAAATTTGTGATAATCATTGCCACATAATATTATGCATGTAGCCATTGAATTAGTTGTAGTTTGTGTGCTTGTGAAATTAACACTGAAAAATGTCACTGCTTGCCAAGCAGCTCTGGAATGTGCCAGAAGTCTTTAGGCCCAGCTGTAAGTTACCAGTAAGGAATTTCTGGAAGGATAATTAGCATAATAATGGAGGCATTCACTGCCAAAGTGTGACGTAACTTGACCTCGGGTCACGCTCACTTCCTTGACAATGGTTCACGCACTTTCCATAACAACGTATCACTCATACAGTTTACACGAAACTTCGCTATGACTGCCTGGAAATTTCCCTCAAAATCAACAATAGTAGCAAAAAATAAGGCAAAAGAGCATATTTCTATAAAGGATAAGTTGTCTGAGAACACACTCCAGTACCTGAAATTCCTTAATTTTGTCTGCGTTATAACACATTTTTCCGTACATTGACACAACGGCCATAGCGAACTCACGGCCGGTTCAGTGTTCATACCGCGCTCGCCCATCACGTGAACCAGTTACCATGGTTGCGGCTGGTTGACCTCGGAGTGACGTCACGACTATGGCAGCGAATTTGCTGTGGGCTGCTTGTAGAGTTCAGTGAAATTTAGGCCAAGTGTAAACAAGATTATTTTTAGCTATGAACATGTATGATAGAAGGTTCAGGTACGATCTAGCCTTTCCAGTGTTTTCTAGTTGTGGAAATTAGATGTTTCCAGATCAGAACGGTTTGCTACATATACTGGGGGGGGGAATGAAAGTCAAAAGAGCTTAAATTTCGATCTTGGCTTAATGTTAAGGACCTGTGAGACCTGTCATCATATAAAGTGAGGTTATGTTCAACACTGTTTTCATCTGGGATATCTGCTACATTTTGCTACCCTCTGCCATTGAGATATCATCATCATATCAGTTGGATTTGTATTATTTGGGATCATCTGGGATCATCTGGATGGACTCCATTATTATCTGGAATATTTGCCATACTCTGCCATTCAGCTGTGGGACATTGGGATAAATATTATTGAGACTATAATTTGTGAATATCGGATCGGATTGCTTGTCAACAATTAGTGGAATAATTATCTGGATTACACGTATGTTATCGTCGTGTGGATTACCGGTGTATCATTTTGAACTCAGGATTCTGTACACTTCATCAGACCTGTAATTTAACACAGTAGTTAAGTACATGTAATTTGACAGAAATATTGTAATAGATTATCTGTATATTAATTATTGTTTTTGTTTAAAGGGGAAATACCCCCTATAATAAATTGTTATCAAATTAATTGCTTTCGTCATTTTGTGTGTCTTCTTTGGTCGTGAAGAAGTCATAACAAAGCACTGATCAATTCAAACACAATACATCTCTAAACATCACAAACTACATGTAAATTTGAAATTTTTCAGGCAGTAAACTAGTCTGACTGCCAAACCTGATTCGTACATTATCGAGCGAAAACTCAATACCTATACTAATCAAAGCATACAAGGTCAAAAAATCACACCCTTGCAGTCAGATTGTTGTGTAATCTATGCTAAGGCTAGACTCTACTAAATTCAAAATTACGTGAAAGTTACTTCCAGAGGCTGAAAGCTAGACTACTGTTACAAAATACAACTTTACCAATGGCCCAATTTCAAATGATTTATTGTTGACCCGTTGCCTACGGGAACCGGATGGCCCCTGTACAAAGTCTATGGGGATTTGCGGAATCTGGTAGTCAATGGGTTAATATGAAAAAAAACTCTGTATGAATTACAAATTTGAACACTGCCTTTTTATGAACTTATCTTTAGTTGAAACAAATCTTTGAACAAAAATGGTTTGCTGTGCAAATAAAAAACACCATCTTGAAACTACCAGTTTTAAACAGTAAGCCTACACAACCATTCCAAACAAAACAACATTGGTTCCACAGAATGGAATTTGAAATGACAACTGAATGATGCTTACATGTGTAAGACCTGGTGCAGGATGTTGCTCCTGGAAACTGTCCTGAAAACCTCCAGTCAGCACTTGTCATGACATGCCTTAACCCTCAGGGCCTTTGATGAAATTGAGTTGTGACACCGGGTGTGAAACACTTCGTGTGATGTTATGACAGCGGCCTTGGCCTCCGCACACCTTTGATAAACACAATACAAATTGAACAATATAGTTACAGCGCACAGTCCAGGTCACGGCATTGTCAATACTTGTTCTAAAATAACACATACAAAAATAATGGCATTGAAGTAACAAACCACAACTTGTCAGAAAAAACATTGGCGGGTATAAAATATTATTGCTCAGTCAGTGTTGCATAAGCTACAGTAATAACAAACAGTTACGTGAAGGCCTACAGTATATGTATTGAATCATTGCAAAGTTTTATTTTTGTCATACAAGGTGTTGGGCTGTTGGCAGTATGGAGATAAAGTTTCCATGACTCAGTGAATCTACATAGTTCCAATATCTTTTATGGGAAAATAAACCATCAATTGTGAAACACCTTGGCATGAACATTGAAAATAAATGCAATTAATGACATAGCTTGGGACCATACTGTATTTTCTTTGAGATTGAAGGTAAAGAAAGATGAATTAAATTTTTTATATTGCAAATAATTTTCATAAAGAGATATAAGAAAAATCTGCCTTGACATTTAAAGAAATATTCAGTAAACTATTTAAATGTAAACTATGGAAGAACATAATGGG
>JZLH01S0136202.1:4393-16789 GCA_001188425.1 Eucidaris tribuloides
AATTTATGTGTAATTAATATCTGAAATCATACTTTTTGCTCTAACTCACTAAATAAAGCTCCAAATGTACTAATTTTTGGTATAGAAACCCTTTGTGGTGTTCTTAGCAAATATACTTGAAAAAATTGCGATATCAGGTCAATTTCTTATGATTTTATTGTTTTTGCAATTTTTTACGCATTTCTGTGTTTTTTCGACCTTTGTTTTTCATTGTTTTTTCGACGAAATTTGTCGGTGACACTTATGTGAACATAGACAGCATAAAATGAAGTAATTTGAAAGAGTAAAAGCAAAAATATTCATACATTTATGATATTTGGCTGAGAACACAATTTGTATTTAAATTGTACACAAAATCACGTTTTTGAGCAATTTTTGGTGTGACATGCATGTACAAAATTATGCGTATCTTCGGAACCGCGTACCCGGGCGTCGCAAATTTGGTCTTAAAAGATGAAACATCGTGGTGAAAGCTTTTCGCGTTGCGAACATATTGCGCGAAACGTCGAGGGTGGGGGGGGGGGGTGCCTCCCAGGCCTAGTTAGGGTTAAAAGAAATAAACAATGTTGTTAGAGTGACAGGCTTAAACAACGGTAAACAGTTGTTTGAAATATTTTGAACAGCGTTTTTACTGTGATAGTGGCCGATTTATCGTTAACATGCGATGTAAATCTTTTAAATGCAATAACCTGCATATTGTCCCAATTGACTAATAAACTCTATCAATTGTCTCATTCAATATATTCCAAAGAATCAAATTGCGTAATTATACAAATTTATTAATCAACTAACTGATAAATTACGGAATACATTGCTAATGAAATCTTGATTATATTTTAACATACTTTGTAAAAGTTTAGTAAAACTGTATATTTTAATATCTTATTACGGATATATTTATACGAACATACGTAGAGGCACTAATGGCGGATGTGTTATAAAGTAGAGAGCGAATTAATTTTGATAGTTATGACATGTTTAAGCATACATGTAAGCTGCATATCCAATATACATTATTCAAAAAAAGATACCAACGAATCAAATCACAGAAATTATTGCAGACATTCATAGGTGTTAATGCACCAGTAGGCATAGCTCGTCGGTTATCCGGCAGAAGGAACCTAGCAAATGTTCCTGGCAGAAGGGCCTTAACCTTTAATTGTCTCTGACTTGAGAACAATTGACTCTTTTCACATGAAATCAAGAAAGTGTGATATTGTGTCAATCTGTTTAGCGCAAATAAACACAACCAAAATAGTAACTATCCCCTTTTTCCAAATACCATAACTTTTTAAAGAAACGGTTTTGAGCAAAATGATTTGGCAAGGGTATTTCTGCACTAATCTATTAAGTTCTGCGTGAAAATGCGATTGATCCGTCGAGTCATGCATGCGTGAGCTCATATTTAAGGAAAAGGGTCACTTTTCAAAAGTCACAAGGGTCATTTAGGGGATTTGTAATGCAGGATTTTGACAAATTCTGTTTCAGATGAATGATTAAGCGCTTTTTATGTGAATCATCTATCGTTTGACCTCCTTACACCTCCCCTGGCACTTTTGGCATATTTTATGCTCCAGTGAGCTCAATTTAAAAAATTCCATCCTTCTTCAATTTTGAAATTGTAAAATCCTTTAAGTTAATCGAAAAAAAAGTGAAATCCGCTATGTTTCAGCAAAGTATATCTTTTCATGTTGTACAAACATAAGCGGTTGTAACCATATCATGGTTGGGTGAACACACTTCATAAATAAAGCAAAAAAAAATCATTATTTACCATTATTTTGGCGTAAGAGATGACTCCTGTGACTTTTGAAGAGTGGTATTTTTGCCTTTAATGCATGCTCACTCATGCATGGCTTGACGGATCAATCACATTTTCATACAGAAGTTAGTCAATTAGTGTAAAAATACTCATGCCAAATTATTTTCCTAAAACTCATTTGAATTTGAAAACTTGAATTATGCATAGTTATACAGACATGCATTGATACATGGCAAATCTTGAATACAATAATGTTAAGTTTTATAACAAACTACATCCATTGTCTTGTGATATTCAAAAAATATGAGTTAGAATCAAATTATGTAAATTAATACGCACACTAATCACTATAATATCTTAACTAGAAATATCACTGAAGGTGATTAATACCCCCGCCCCATCACATCCCTGACATATTACAATAATATGTCGTTACCATGGTAACGCAGATTCTGACACACTTCAAAATGTGTCTTGCACATCTTCACTCCAAGACCAATGTGTGTACCAAATTTCATGAGAATTGGTCGAAAACTGAGGAAGTAGTTCGATCCGCCACATTTTTACATGATTTTTGTCATAATATGCCGTTACCATGGCAACGCACTTTCTGACACGTGCAAAATATGTGTCTTGCACATCTTTACCCCAAGACCAATATGTGTGCCACATTTCATGAGAATTGGTCAAGAAATGAGTAAGATTGGAAACAGACTGACCGCCCAACTGTACGCTGATTCCTATATTATCCCCTTCAAACTTTGTTTGGCGGGAGTATAATCAAAGTAATGATTAGCAATCTTCTATTTCTTTTCCTACAATATTCACAATATACGTATATGTTCACTCATCACTGCAAATCTTGATTAGAATAATGATTGTATCTATCAAACTACTATTCCTTATTCTATAATATTCAAAATAGAATTATGTGAATTACACACATTTATACGTATATTGATACACTGCAAATCTTGATTACAAAATGAAAACATTTATCGCAAACTGCATATATCGCATGATAACAAAATATACGTTAGAATCAAATTGCATAAATATCACATCAAATCTTGATTACAATATCAATAGCAAACTGCATATCGCTTATCTTATAATATTCAACACACCCCTGCTCATAATTATGGAATATTCTGTTGATACTTAAGTTCTTTCTCCTATATCCTCAAAATTATTCAAGATAAGTGTTTATTTCACAAAAACGCAGTATGTAAAGCAATTTTGGATTTCATGAGATGACTAAAGTAAAAACTAAAATGTATTTGAGCAAAATAACAATTCTATATTTATTATTTTAAAAATCTACCAAAAAATCATTAAAAATGTTAATGTTGATCTGATGTCACTTATTACTAAATTCACATCAGAATAATTTCTTTTACAAGTCTAATAACGCGGGTAAGCACCACGTGACTCACCAACAACAAATACACCGCCATTTATAAACACAGGTTAAAATGTCGAGTCAGACGCTACAAAATGATAAAAATTCCTGAAATACTCAGATTATAATTGTTTCACCTGGGGCGAACAAATATTAATCCCAGATATACCATTCGCGGAAAAATGGCAACTTATAAAATGTTTTTTAAGTATTCCATAATTATGAGCATGAGTGTATATACGTTATAATCAAATTATGTAAATTTATGCATACACTGATCACTACAAATCTTGGTTAGTATAACATTGTAAAATGATTAGATCTATAGCAAACTACTATTTCTTTTCCTATGATATTCAAAATATACACTAGAATCAAATTATGTTAATTTATACGTACACTGATCACTGCAAATCGTGATTAAATTTGAAGATGATTATATCTATACCAAACTACTATTCCTTATCCTTCAATATTCAGAATATACATGTACACTAGAATCAAATTAATATGTAAATTACACAAATGTATACGTACGGCTACACTGCAAATCTTGATTACAAACTGATAAGATCTATCGCAAACTGATTATATCGAATGATATTAAAACATATACGTTAGAATCAAATTGCATAAATATCACAGCAAATTTTGATTACAATATCAATATCAAACTGCATATCCCTTATCTTGTAATATTCAAAATATTAGAATCAAATTGTGTAAATTTATACGCACACTGATCACTGCAAATCTTGATTAGAGTAATGATGAGATCTGTAGCAAACTACTATTCCTTATATTCAAAATAAACATGCACACTAGAATCAAATCATGTAAATTACACAAATTTATACGTACATTGATACACATTATTGCATGATATTGAAAAAAATACACGTTAGAATGAAATTGCATAAATATCACAGCAAATCTTAATTACAATATCGTAAAAATCAATAGCAAACTGCATATCCCTTATCTTGTAATATTCATAATATACGTGAGAATCAAATTATGTAAATTTATACATACACTGATCACTGCAAATCTTGATTCGAATAATGATTATATCTGCAGCAAAACTACTATTCCTTGTCATATACTGTTCAAAATATACAGAAGAATAAAACCATGTAAATTATACATATTTATACTACACTGATACACTTCAAATCTTGATTACAATAATGTTAAGATCAGGAAACTACACGTACATCAAATCATGTAAATTTATGCGTACACTCATCACGGCAAATCTTCATTAGAATAATGACTATATCTATAGCAAACTAATATTCCTTATCCTATAATATTCAAAATATACACAAGAATCAAATTATGTAAATTACACAAATTTATACGTACATTTATACATTGCAAATCTTGATTACAAAATGATAATATCTATCGCAAACTGCTTGCAGGATAGTAAAAAAAAAATATGTAGGTTAGAATCAAATTGCATAAATATCACAGCAAATCTTGATTACAATAATGTTAAGATCAATAGCAAATTGCATATCCCTTATCGTATAATATTTAAAGTATACGTTAGAATCAAATTATGTAAATTTATACGTACACTGAACTCTGCAAATCTTGATTAGAATAATGATTATATCTGTAGCAAAACTACTACTCCTTGTCATATAGTATTCAAAATATACATTGGAATCAAACTATGCAAATTATTATGTAAATTATGCATATTTATACATACATTGATACACTCCTAATCGAGATTTACAATAACATTTCTGATGCATTATAGTGACGAATGTATCATAAAATAAGCATGAAGTCTTATTATTATAATAAATGTTTAAATTTGTTATAACCCAATATATTAGTCATGGGAAACAAATTATTAAAGCAAATGAGGCACTGATGGTAAGTGTGTCATAAACACAATGTACACCTTGATTACAATAATGCTTTCACAATACAGGTAAAGAAAACTGCATCCATTGCTCAATATGAAGAACTTCCAAAGCATTATGTAAAATTATACTACATAGGCGATAAACTTGTAGCTCGTATATCACAAACATAAAGTACAAATGAAATTTTGAGAAATATAATGTTTAAAAACTACACGGTTTTCCTTTTAAAATGTTATAGTTCGAACGTCGACAGCCATTTGAAATGTATACAATTTGAAACCGTTTAAATTAGTTGGGAGAAAAAATATTTCTGTGACTTGCATTGACACATTGCATACATCATTACTACCACGAATCACCAAATTAGACGCTCCTAGAGGTGATAGATACAAAATCCATTTTCCAAGTTTTAGCAATCAATACCATTCTATACAGATGAATGTGGGGGTAATACAATTGCATGCCTGACATTACAGCCGGACAATTATCCTGTTGATGAAAATGTAACAACCAATGCTATTCATCTTCAATCAATGTCAGTCATATTTTTCTCTTCTTTCCACAATATACTAATGCTCTTGAACTTGAGAATAACCTGCTCACCTTCTTCGCCTTCTTCCCCTTTCTCTTTTACCGTAATTTTGTAATGCATCGTCCTGTTCCCTTTGTGTTTTGTCCTGTCTGTCTTAATGTGATATTCCAGGCCACGTTTATTATGTGCATTCGATGGGACTTACGTAATACAAGTTTACCTTTAATATAGGTTTCCACCACTTTTGTTATGTTAATGATAATTATTTTAAATATGAAGTATTATATTGTATATTCTGTTGATAATGAATATGAAAAACGAAATTAATGTACTGCTATGATAATGTCAATGTGTATGAATTTGTTCTTTTATGTATTGTTTTACATGAATTTCTTGATGCAAAAGTGGAAAAAATAAATTCAAATCAAATCAAATCAAATCTCTCAATTTCATTCGTCAGAAGAGTGTGGGAAGGGATGTTCTCACCAGAGATTGCAGCTATACACATTATGTTACATACATGTTACTTTCACCCGGAACACAGTTAAGAGAGTGGATAGAATTTCATTTAAAAAAGATTTGCTTTGACAAAATAATCGATAAAACCAAAAACTTGTAAAAAGTAGTTTCGTACCATTCATCGGTAAGGGGCCTAACCCTGTGGGCCATGACAATTTGATGCAAGCAAAGTGTCAAATTAAAACCGACGAGTTATTGCTGGAGTTACTCCAGGTAGCGTACAAATTACTTCAATGAACTACGTATTCTAAGTTAACCATTGAACTACGTTTACCTTTTTTTTAGGAACACACTGTATAGCTAACAAAATACCAATTATACATATTTACACATCTCATGCACTTGTAGCTGATTCATCATAAACATATAATACAAATTTTGATTACAATTACACATGCTCCCGATGTGTCGAACAATGTTTTATCACCTTAAACTCATATAAGTGTCTCAGACAGTAACATGCAGTCACTGCCCGGGCATATTAGGGTTCCTATGAAAATCGTACGAATACGATTTTGGGGTATAAATTGGAGACCATTAAATGAATGAATTAAAATTAAATGACCCGACAGACAGCGAGTGCGAAAAAAGATAAGTATATAACAAAGTTTCATTGGAAAAATGTATTTGTGCAAAAATAGTCACGTGCAAATACTTTCAAGTCTTACAATGAATATGAAAATATTAACAGCGGGGGGGAAGGGGGGGGGGGTAATCAACTAAAACACTGATAATAAACCAGCAACTTCAAGGATGGTGAAAGTTTCTCCAACAAATCAACAGGAAATTCGATCAACCCTTACCTCATATTCTGGACATGATACCTGAAGGTCTCAAAAGTAATGTTCGAATGTTTTGTCTTTCAAGCAAATTTCGTGTTAATGTGCCCCCCCCCCCGATGTTGGACAATCTTAGTTACGCCTCTCCGTCTGTTATAATAACACTCTTTACAATTTCAAGGTGATGTGTTGTTGTTGTTCTTTCTTTTCTCTGGGACCTATATCAAATGATATCTAACATTCTGTGACACATTCAGCGTGTTTCTGTTGAGTCTACCGTATTTATCCGGATAAAAATTAACCGGCTAATAGCGGAGAAGGTCTGTTTCTATTGGATTGCGTTTTCCGTAAAGCACGATTGATCCTACGATTACCGGCTAAGAGTCAGTTGACCTGGGTTGTCGCAAGGTATTGTGGGATGACCGAGGTCTTAAGCTCAATCAAACACACGCGCGCTGCAGGGATCATGTATTCCGATCACGTGGTTTTGTTTATTTCCGGTTTCTCACCGGCAAAAGACGAATAAATGGCGGAGAAGGTCTGTTTCTATTGGGCTCTTCTACTCCATTAGCCGGTTCATTCTGGTTGACGGCTGTTTTTATTGACGTCTTACGGTATTTTTCTCCGTTATTATCCTTCAGAAAGCAGGATAAATACCGGCGAAACTTTCTCCGCTAAAAGACGGATAATGGCGGAGGTCTCCATTAGCTGGTTCATTCCGGAAAACTAGCTTCAATAGAAACACGCTGATTGAAGATCTGGTCAAGGATCTTCTGTTAGATCTAGTTAGTGGAGACTAGTCTTATGCGAGATCATATCTGTTCGTAGTAGCAAAAGTATAGCTTGATTCTTTCAGATTGAATGGGAATCTCATATACCAGACTGGGGTACGGGTGCAAGCCACTGGCGCTGTCTCCATTGTTACCATTCCCTACATTCCAAATGATATGCTCCCTTGTTACTTGCATTCCATGCACCTGCTGGCATTGCTCACCAGGAGTTAACAAGTAGAAGTTGGTCTGAGTCGGGAGATGTATGGGGTATTTTGGGAGAGAGTCATTCCTACAACAGAACTCGATGAGTGTGTTCGAGCCATATTCACCATCAGGTAGAATGCCGTCGACCCAGTTTCCGTCAGAGCCATCATCCCAGTAAATAGTTCCTACATCGAAGCATGAGGGGCAGGGACCACGTTTGTAGATGCAATATCGCCCTGCTTCCCAGTCCCGTCTTACATCTCCTATTGGGGAAACGTCTTTTATGCAGAACTGGGAACGGGTAAATCCAGGAAGTCTGTGACCTGCCAAATGACAAGGTCCACTACACATGCCACCAGTGGCTTGAAAACGAGTGCCTAGATTCCAGCTCGCACTACTATTCTGCGGACATCCAGTCGCCGTTTGGATGAGTCCATAGGTCCCATCAGGCCACGTGACATGGTCACTGTCATTCAAACTAGATCCCATGCACTCTGCACCATAAATGAAAATAATAAGCTGTTAATGAGAGCAGCACGTTGAATAAACGCATATGAAAACAATACTGAATACAGCGCCTTTAAAGAAATCTAAGGCCTCGGTCACATTTGACTGCGGACACCGTACGATAACTGTAGCTACGAGTATCGCACGGTATTTGGGGCATCGCAGATGGGCTACGGTCTGCGTCGTTTGTGTTCACATTATATACGAGCATCGTGCGATTTCTTGTACGAACCCTTGATTTCGAGCAGGCGCATGAGACTGTACAGATATCGTACATCTATCGTACTGAGATCGTGCGATATCATTGCAGTTGCCCTGCAATCTCCTTAGCCTCTTCACAGATATCGCATAATCAATTTTAGGGAACCCTGCGATAGCTGTACGAGGATCGTACGATGACCCCATGAGGTTGCAACCTTCGTACAATTGTTTTGCCTCTCCCTAAATAGCCTTGGTCACATTTGGCTTACGATAACTTTACGGAGCCCGGAAACTCATCGTATCTTCCATATCGTACGATCTCCGTAAGGTGACAAGCTTTGACTGTACGATTTCGCACGATTTCACGGGCTCCCCACGGGAATCGTAGCTTCTACGATTTTGTTTAGCGTGAAGGTTTGACAAATCTTCAAAATCGTAAGCCCGTAGCCCGTAAAATTATCGTAGATGGCATCGTACGATCGACGCAGGACATCGCACCGAGGCTTTGCGCTGATCGTGCAGTCATTGTACGATATCAGAAAAATGACACAATGGCGTGACATTTTCTGTGAACCCCCTGCAGGATATCGTGCGATTTCCTTACGATATCGTACGATCTCTGTACGAAATCGAACGATCTGTGAAGAGGCCAAGGAGACTACAGGGCTATCGTGCGATCTCTGTACGATAGCTGTACGATCTTCGTACAGCCTCAGCACCGGCCCAATCTCACAAGGCCTGTACAAGAAATTGCACGATGCTCGTACATACGTCGTAGCCCGTCGCCATCTGCGATGCCCCAAAAATCGTACGATAAATTGTGGATAAAGTTATCATACCGTGTACGCAGTCAACTGTGACCCGATGCTGTTTCCGATATCGTACGATGAGTGTACAATCAGCGCACAGCCTTGGTGCGATGTCCTTGCGTCGATCGTACAATATCATCTACGATAAATCTACGGGCTACGGGCTTACGATTTTTAAAAATTTGTCAAATTTCACACTAAATAAAAATCGTAGAGGCTGCGATTCCCGTGAAATCGTGCGAAATCGTGCAGTTACCGTAGGGAGATAGTACGAAATGGAAGATACGATGAGTTTACGGGCTCCGTAAGGTCATCTTAGACCAAATGTGACCTAGGCGTTAGCTCTTTGCATTTTTTGGTAAAAATGTTCACAACATTTAAAGACACTGTATAACAATGTATCTATTTCACAAAAGTGTGAGCTACATGATTCCCCATGCTAGTGTCTTTGATAAGGTCTAAAAATGAAGCCCTGGAAAAATTGCAATTCAAAATTATCGTTAAGTGCGTTAAAAGAGTACAATCATTGAAAGACCATTCCAATTTTTTCCATAGACTGCTGTGTTGCATATTTTTCTATCAGCCGAGAATAATTAATGTGCCAATTTTTATCTGTTCATATTTTACCAGTGACAGCATAACTGTCTGAAATGTTGTGTTCTAGTGTGTTAATTCGTCTATTCAAACACTGTCAGATATGTCAGATACCAAAAATTCACAATTTTTTTAAATGGGTCTCTCACAATGTTATATAGTGCCTTGATTGTCATTATTAAGATGATATTCTGTTTATTCAGTAAAAAATGATTATTAACTTTTACATAAATTGGGGTAATAATAAACCACCATGGGGACGTGCATAAGTCTACGTGTAATGCGCTATACAAGAACTTGATATTATTATCATAATTTATTATCATTAATTCATTATTATTATTATTATTATTATTATTATATTATATATTATAATTATTATAAATATTATTATTATATTATTATTATTATTATTATTATGTATGTTCTCACGCTCTTCATAGATGAAATATAAGCCGTGTCTGCATAGCAAGCAATAACACATTGCCTAAATTCTAGACGCATAAGCTCCTCGTCGGAAATTTGCAGTTATAGTTCAAGCACTTTTCTCAGCCACCTAGCTGTTCCTAACAATGCAGTCTTCTGATAAGAACAATGGATGTGTTTACACCGTTGTTTAAGTTCCTATCCAGCTGTTTAGGTACAGTACCAATGCAACCATCCCACTGGTACACCTTTGTCCTCACATTCCACATTCTTTTGAATTTCTCTGGCTAAGTCCTGATACTTCCAAGTTTCATCTCCTTAGATTTACTTTAGTATCCTCTGGACTGCGATGTGCAATTATGTGACATATTTATCTTCTTGTTCAACACAACCAATCTGTCTCCTAGTTCAATCACATGATCGTCTGTACTGTAAAATCCCACAATAGTTTACAGCTTTCATTCTCCATGACGCTCTCAGGCACATGTTCATACCAAGTTTATTCTTTGGAATTGTGTTACCTGCCAGGTCCCAATGTTAAAGATTTTGCTACATTATCATGTCTTCTTTTGTATTCCTTCTGAGCAAGCTTGGGACATGCACTCACAATATGACTTATTGTCTCATCTGAGAGGTAACACATTCTGCACTTTGCATTTTCTTGGGATTTATCAATTTTGGCCTTCACGTAGTTTGTTCTAATGGCTTGATCTTGTGCAGCTATGATTAGGGATTCAGTCTCTTTCTTCAACTGTCCACTTCTCAACCATGCCATATTATTATTATTATTATAATTATTATTATTATTATTATTATTATTATTATTATTATTATTATTATTATTATTATTATTATTATTATTATTTGTGTTCTAGTGTGTTAATTCGTCTATTCAAACACTGTGAGATATGTTAGATACCAAAAATTCACTATTGTTTTAAATGGGTCTTCCACAATGTTATATAGTGTCTTTAATACAAAATATGAAAACTACTTGTAGCATATCAAGCCTAAAATTGAAACAATATCAGTTTGGAAATAAATAGGACTTGAGCGAAAATAGAATATTTTTGTATTGCGGGACGAATGAAGAGTGTTCCTCAATGTATTTCATGTAATGGGTCAGAGATTGAGAAAGCTTTGTCACCGTTTGAAGCGTGGAGTCTGTTTGGGACGAGAATATATTTATTAGCATGTGAGCGTAAATATCAGGTATTTTTAGTATGGGAATGTCACTTTACAGCACAAGTTTAGTTTTGGCGATTTTTTTTTTATTTGAAAGTTTTATGCCCAAAGGTCATATCACACCAATAACAGATTCTGAATGTCTTATATTTTTTTTTTTGAAAAAATTTGGGGGACCCCGAGATTTTCGACCATATTTTACATTTTAGCATTCTAATGGTTAATAAGGTTAATAATGGTAACAAGAATTATACATCAGCAGTAAGATCAGAGTCTGATCTTTCTGCTGAGGTATAACAGTGAAATTGCACTGATGCCAATGTAAATGACAGACACAATTTGCTCATTTTTTTGAGAAATGACACTATTTTCATTTGCTTCATTTTGCCAAGAAGAACAGAATAGATTGTAGTGTTAGAAATAGAAGCCTCTTGTTGATTTTAATCAAGGTGATATTCTATTTGTTTACGTAAAACAAAAAAAAATGCCCCCTGCAGGGCAGTTAATTAGTTTCTTTTATAAAAATTATAAACATTCTAAACGTCACAATACTTACCGTTTTCACACTGTTTCCCATTGAATCCATTCGGACATGTACAGTTATAGCCATTGATGAGATTGGTACAATTCCCTCCATGCTGACACGGTGCACTGGCACATTCGTCGATGTCTTTCCAAAGGCATAAAAAAGAGAAAATATTATAAGTCAGGTTATTACGCGAAAATACTTGGAAAAGCAAATTCATCTTAAACAACATCTAATATCCAATCGTTGGTTCATTTCCAATTTAACAATTCGAACTGTGTGACTAATCTG
>JZLH01S0136203.1:0-12136 GCA_001188425.1 Eucidaris tribuloides
ATCGTGTCAACACATCCGAATTATTCTTCTTACGGCTAGGCCATTTTCCCCAAATCATGGTGCAAGCCCGAGGAGGCGCGAAATGAAGGGATATTACCACATTCACCGTATGGGCTAACTGACTCTCTGTTTACTTAATAAAATCAAATAATATAAACTAATTTAATATAGCGGCGAGCTACTCATGTGTATCTATCACTACGTGTTCTGTGAACTGTTGTCTACTTAATTATACCTCAAATACAACAGACTACCATCCATGTATATATATAGGTTCAACAAACAAATATTATTAACCTTACATTTGAAGACATTTAGGGACGGGTGAGCTACGAATTTAAGTTTGGGTCGCAACGCCTTATTCCCTGTTCTTCCTGAGCACTATGAATTCTTTCGGACTGTTGGTGCTGAATTTCTTTGGTCATATCCATTTTACGAGTTATATAGGGGGGAAGGAGTATTTATTCTGGTCCTCAAATTGTAGAGGTTGATAACTAAGAATCAGTCATCATCTTAGTTTCATTTAGTAACGGAAAAAAGACAAGAAATGAAACACGTAATCAAGAAGGTTAATCATAGAGTTTGTTTCTCTTCCGAAATTACAACAGGTGTTTCTTTACTTCTATGGCGGAATGCGAAACAATGTTGTATGGCAACCTAGAAGCAGTACATATACGGTCCTTTGTTATCAACAATCAATCGTCGACTTGGACGTGGTAGGTCTAAGCTCTCAGCTTGCAAGGCAACATTGTTTTCAATTAAAGCAATGTATATCACAGTTTGAGATTGTTCAAAGATTGGGCCTCTTCGTTATTGTCAGAAATTCCCCCCAACCCAAGTTTAAAAGGTTAACAGAAAACAACACTTTTAATTTTTTGCTTCTGTCACGCCCGCCTGTGAATTGCCAAACCGTAAGCCGCCAAAATCGCAATGTTTTCTTAATGGGTGGCATCTCCGTGGTAATCGTGCTGAATACTCCTTTCAGCCAAATGGACAGGATCAATTTTCTGTGTACATAGAAGCTGGGCAACTAAATAGTTTGAATGAAAAAGTCTGTCTACACTTTCAAGAATTCAAAAAAAAAGAAAGATTCCTCTGAGTTAGAAGGTCTTTGGGTCAAAATTATTGTACTAATGAGAAAAGACAATAGTTTCACTTGTCACATGTCAGACATATTCTTTACGTAATTGAGTAGTTGAATATGCATCTTTTTTGTGAGCAGCAAAAATATAGTGTTCATTACGCTTGTTTTCAGGTATCGAAAGGCACTGGCCTTCTTTGCCTGGCGGAGACACACTAAATACTGTTGCAAAACAAAACTCAAGATAATTTAATGATTGTCACAAAAATAGACCAAATCTAAATTTCTGACTGATTCCCTCAAACGTGTAAGTAATGATGGCCAGGGGGTAAACTAAACAAGAGTTTACCAGCGTCTGACATAGGTGACATCTTTGGAGAGATAGAGGTCTCGAAGCTAAATTGGTCGCTGACATACATCAAGGTTGAAACACATCTCTCGCGAATGAGCTCATTCCTGGTTCGCTTTCCGACCTTACCAAAATAAACAAATATGCATTTTAGTAACTTTATATCAACTGAAAGACTCCGGCCAGTGATTTACAATCATATCAGAATATAAAAATCGAATTTTTTACCAATGCTCCACTCATATTTCGATGCAGGCCTCCGTTTCAGATGAGGTATAACACAGTACGGCGTAAGCCTTTTTACCTCACTTTCCCTTTGGATCTATACCATATAAAATATAGTTAATATAGTATATTTATAGTTAATACTACTCTTAAAATAGTATATATACAGGTGTCCCAGAAAAGGAACCTCCCCCTGGCCTCACCGGATTCATGGCACAAAATATTCCATCATACAAACAATATCTTACATGAATTAGTATGTTTTGTAAAGCTGGGCGTTCTTCTCTTGTTTTCGTCTTATCATTGTTCGATACACACATATTATTCATTGCTCACCGCATGAATTGAAATTAAACAATAAATATTGAAATGCTCACCCTCGCTCTCAAAATTCATTTGCCAGCGCACAAATTCCATGTTCTGAGTGCGATTTTTCGGGTAGTAAATGTAATTATTCTTTAATAGATAACAAAGCATCGACCATACAATTACTTCATTATTTTTATTTTATCTGACTACCATCAGGCGTGAATAACCGTATGATGGACAACCAAGTAAAATGAAAACATGCCTGTTTTGCCGCGTGATTTAGCTTCTTGGAGGCCGGCTATAAAAGGTCTCACCTGCAATCGCTGACTCACAATACATACTTGGCTTCGGCCACTAGCTCCTTGAATCTTGTTGCACGAGGTAATTTAATTGTTGCTTAGGCCTTGCCAATCCGAAAGCAGAGTTAATGTAATGCATTTTGGGAGACAGTTTCTGAAAAACACCGGCTCCCCGTCATTGCGTCCGGAGCATCATTTCAAATTGTCTATTTCTCACTCATGCATCGCTCATTTTTCATAAATGAGGTATCATACGAAAGAAGATAAAAGATAGGCTCTCTAATGATGTCCTTCAAATATCGAAGGTATTCTGAATACATTCAAGCGTGACAGTTTGAATTTCAATTGCTTCGTGCAAATGATTTAATACCTGTGTCCGCTTCTAATTGCTTTGCTCATCATGTGTGAAATGGAAATCACTTGTGACTGGTATCAAATTAAAAGAAGAGAAAAATATGCTTTCCAACTATGTAACGATATTTTGGGTCAATATTTGTTATTAACATATAAAAATATCTTCATCAATCTCTGGTTTCACTTTTTATCTGGACACACTGTATAGTAATAAAAAAAAAAACTAAAAGACATTCAGAATCTATTATTGCAGGGTTAGACTTTGGGCATAACTTTCAAATAACAAAAATATTCCCGAAAAACTAAACTAGGCTTTTAAGGTTGAGAAGGCCAATCTCCCTCCCCCAGCCACTCTAACCGCCCCCCCGCCCCTTCCAAAAAAATACAAAAATATCTGCATTTAATCTCGCCAGATCCAAAATACAGTTTTTCATCTTTCTGAAAAATGCCTTTGATTGGGCTGTGATTATGAATACATACTTTTTCAAGACGCCATCTTCCAATGTTCTCACATCTTTTAAGGAGATAAAAAAAAAATCGTTTGAAGGAAGGTCCCATTAAAATATGTTGAAAGGAACATCATTTACATGTAAACATGCATTTGGTCCACCTTAAAGGGAGAGATGGGCCAGCACTAAAACAAGCATAAGTTAAGAAAAAATAAATTGTAATTTGGCATAGGTGATAAAGACAGCCTAGAATAATGGGTAATGTGTGATACTCACCTCAGAGAAGGCACCCATAAAATTTCAAGTGTTTGCCTTACTTTTCCTACTTTTTTTATCTGCTCTTCGCTACTTATCCTACTTTTTCCCCAAACGTTCTACTTTCTTCTAGCTTTTTTTGTAAATAAACCTGCAAAAATAGAAAAAAATGCTCATTGATCATGTTAAATATGCTGGAGTATACGATTTTTATGGCTCTCCAGCAAGTTGACGAAGTGCCGAGCTTAATGTTTTTTCGGGTTGTCCGTCGTGGCGCCGTCCGTCGCGACCGTTCCGTTCGTTGTATCCGACGTAGTGCCGTAATCCTCCGTCCATTACCGGATCTCGTTTCAGCGATAACTTGAGAACCCCGATCGGATTTTGATGTAACTAGGACCAAGTATGTACTATGACCACCAATGAACTGATTAGATTTTTGGAGCTGAAAGGTCAAAGGTTCAAAGGTCACCGGGTCCTTAAATATGTCTTGAGTTTGGGCTCGTAGTACCGCGATATACTGAGAGGCCCTGCTGGTCGGAATGTCATGTAATTTGGGTTAAAGTATGGTTATGAGGCACCCCATGAACTGAATTAGATTTTGGGGCTGAAAAGGTGCAAAGGTCAATAGTCACCGGGCCTTAAATTATTCTGATTTGGGCTCGTTAGCCTGACAGACCCGCAGCGATAACTTGAGAAACCGCCCCACTGCGGATTTGATGTAACTAGGACCAAGTATGTACATATGACCACCAATGAACTTGATTAGATTTGGAGACTGAAAGTTCAAAGGTCAAAAGTCACCGGGCCTTAAATTATGTCTGATTTTGGCTACGTTTACCGTGCAGCACCGCGATAACTTGAGAGTGTTTGGTCGATTGTGATGGTAACTGGGTGAAGTATGTATTATGAGACAATGAACTGATTAGATTTTGGGCTGAAAGGTCAAGGTCAAAGGTCACCGGGCCTTAATATAGTCTGAATTTGGGCTCGTTACCTGGCGAATAAGCTTGAGAAACCGACTCTGATCGAATATATTGATGTAACTAGGACCAAGTATGTACTATGAGCCAGCCAATGAACTAATTAGTTATTTGGAGCTGAAAAGGTCAAAGTCAAAGGTCACCGGGCCTTAAATATGTCTGATTTGGGCTCGTTACAACGTGATAACTTGAGAGCGGTTGGTCGGAATTTGTCATATATACTTGGGTGAGTATTGTATTATGAGCACGCAAGAACTGATTAAATTTTTGGGGCTGAAAGGTCAAAGGTTCACCGGGCATATAAATATGTCTGATTTGGGCTCGTTACGACGATAACTTGAGAGCGGTCTGGTCGGATTGTGATGTATAGCTTGGTGAAGTATGTATTATGAGGCACCAAATGAACATGATTAGATTTTGGGCTGGAAAGGTCAAAGGTCACCCGGGCCTAAAAAAATATGTCTGATTGGGCTCGTTACCCGCGATAACTTGAGAACGGAACAGTTGAATTTTCTGTGAACGTGGGTGAAGTATGTATATGGGGCACCATGAACTCGAATTAGATTTGGAGTTCAAGACGTCAAAAGGTCCGATAGGTTCACGACCTTAAATATGTCTGATTTGGCTCGTTAACAGGCGATAACTTGAGAGCGCTGGTCGGATTGTGATGACACTTGGGTGAAGTATTTATTATAAAGCTCCAATAAACTGATTAGATTTTGGAGGGGCTCATAAGGTCAAGAGGTCACGAGGCCTAAAATGATGTCTGATTTGGGCTCGTTACCCATGATAACTTTGAGAAACGGCCTGGATTCAGATTTTTATGTTATTTGGGTGAAAGTATGTATTATGAGGCCACCAATAAACTGATTAGATTTTGGAGCTGCAAGAGGTAAGGTCACGGGCCTTAAGATATGTCTGACTTGGGCTCATTACTGTCAAGTGATAACTTTGAGTATGACTTTTCCGCGATTTTGATGTAACTTGGAGAAGATCTTAATATAAGCACCATTTACTGATTCGATTTTTGGAATGTTGAAGAGGTCAGAGGTCCAAAGGTCACGGGCCCTAAAATATGTCTGATTTGGCTCGTTACCGGCGATAAACTTGAGAGCGGCTTAAATTGGATTTTACTGTAACTTGGTCAAGAGGTCACATGGGCTTATGCATTATGCTATTCCATCTAATTGGTCTTGCTACCATGTGTAACTTGAAGCTTTTCAAAGTTACATCAAATTGGAGTGAGTCAAGCTGGCGGAGGCAATAACCCATCGACTGCGCGCAGTCGAGATCTCTCTAGTTTTTCCCTAACGTTTCTATTCCGACACTGCACACACTCGGGGGACGAAACCTACTAAAAAAATCTAAACCCTGTGCATGTCCTACTTTTCTCCTACATTTAGCTCTTTATATCCTACTTTTCTCTTACTTTTCTCCTACTTTTTCCTAAATTTAGCTCCTACTTTTTCACCGTGGTCCACTTGAAAGCCTGGTATTGTATAGTGACCTCAATGTTGAATTTGGAACAAGGTCACATAAGTAGGTCAAAGGTCAAATGTAAAGATGGTAGGTCATGCCTTGTTTTGATAAAAACGGATGATAGAATTTAATTTAACTTAGCAAAATGAGCTATATGGCAAGTGGATGCAAAGTTTTCCAACTGGTTCATTTGGCTACGTTGGTGCCCAGATATCAGGCTCCAAGGGCCAAAACTATATGTATAACTGATGTTTTTTCTATAGGTACTATAGAGAGTTTGTGAGACCTCAGGTGAGCGTCGTGCCCCCCGGGTATCTTGTTTGTGTTTACTTTATGTCTTTGCAAGTGTTATGTAGGTACAAAACTTGCAGAAACAGCTATAAAGGGAGGAGCTTATCGATTCAAAATAGTACATTACCACACCGCGACTAACACGCGTCGGGTGGCATGTATCAGTCAGGCATGATCTGCTAAATGCTAATGCACATGCGATCTGATTGGTTGGCAAGAACTCAAATTTTTTCTTACCTTATGCTTGATAATTGCTGGCTCCTCCCTTTAAATATTTAGTCTATATTTATTAAGGAAAGAATGTCTTTCTCAAGTCAGTCCCTGATGATTGTGTTGTAGATATAACATGTAAATTGAAACAAGAATACCAAATCATCTGTTCAACTCCTAAAGAAGTATATGAAAAAATCTAACTTTTGGGGCATAGTTGGCTTAAAGATTACAAATCGAGTTCGAGTGCAGACTACGGAAGCGTATCCATTGAAGTGCAGTAGAACTGCTCTAATTCATGTCATTTCCATGGATGCATGGTCCACATCACGCATGGTTAAAGGTTATTGACATGATTGGGAACACTTGAAAATGCTTCAAGAACCAAATGAGTTGAAATACATACCAACTATACACTAGCAGGAGTGGATCGCCCACCTGAGAGGATTTGTCTGTAATTTGTTTACTTAAGGAGAATCAAGCGTAAACTTAGGAGTATCTTAATTTTATCCGGGAAACTATAAAAATAAGCCCCATAGAGAGCCACACAGCAGGTTTCCGTGCTACTAGTTATATGTACATTGTTTACTTTAGAATGAGTCAACGTTTGACGACAAGATTTTCACAGAAGAATCCTTGCATAGTTTACTTGATTCTAGAGTAGTTTCAGCCCAAGTTGAGGACTACCCCCAATCATGTCATTTACCTTTAATATCCCATGTGTGAAAATTATGAAGAGACTGGTATATAGAAAATGCTTAAAGTGATAAGCTAACATTTACCACAATTAAAAAAGTCTCAGCTACGTGATTCCCCATGCTACCAGTGTCTTTGATACGGTCTAAAAATGAAGCCATGTAAAAATTGTATTTCAAAATGATTATTTAGTGCTTTAAAAAAGTGAAAATCGAAAGATTGCCGGATTCACCTCCCCATTTCTTCCCATAGACTTACTGTGTGTAGATCTAGGCTATTTTTACTCGCCCCGAGTTTTAATTGTTTATTCATTCATATCTTGCCAGTGGCAGCATAAACTTCCAAACTTTTGTATTCTAGGGTGTTTGTTCATTCAAACACTACTATATAGCTCAGATATCAAAGTTTGACAGTTTTTTAAATTGAAGCTCCACAATGTTAGCCTATCACTTTGAAGCCAAAGTTTAGTTTGGGGATTTTTTTATTTTTTTATTTGAAAGCTTTATGCCCAAAGGTCATATCACTCCAATAACAGATTCTGAATTTTTTAAATTATAGCATCCAAAGGGTTAAAAATGTATTAAGGGTATATGAGTTATACCTCATCGGAAAGAGTGGACTCTGTTCTTTCTGATGAGGTGTAACTCGGATAACCTTAACATCTTATTAACCCTTGTATGTAAAATATAGTTGAAAATCTCGGGGGTACGGAAAAATGAAAGACATTCAGAATCTGTTATTGGTGGGATATGACCTTTGGGCATGAAGCTTTTTAAAAAACAAATCTCGCAAACTAAACTTGGGCCTTAAGAACCTTTGTCAAAGTATAGGAGCAAGATATTCAGTTTTAGTTGAATTATAGTTACCATTAGACTTTGATTTGAACTATGTCCTAGAAAATAATTCCTGGCATAGAACATTCAATAAACAAGTATTTTGGTATTTTATCCCAAATTCTTGTGAATTACTGTTCCTCAGATTTATCATAAAAAATCTTTTGTAAATGTAACAAACTACAAATTAATACATTGGATATTAGAAGTCAAAATTATACTCACGTAGTAGAAGATTCACGATTTCCCCTCCGTCCATCATTAACCTGTAAGATACTGGATAACACTTTCCCCAAAAAAGAAACATCAACAAATTCAAAATTGTTAATGATATATATTTTGAAAACGTAATTACTTAATGTGAATTTGATACACACTTCAGTACAGTGGAGAAATATTGATTATGGATTTGGTCGTCCGATCGCAACCAAATTTAGCACACACGTCCTTTGTCATGTCCTCTAATAGCAACACATAGTCGAAATACTGATATTCATTGTATTTTTTAATATATTCATAATTATGCAAATATGCAAATTTTTATCAAAAATATACACATGTTGTAACCATGTGTACACATGAAAATGCGGAATTGGGCAGGGTTTTTTTTTTCATTTTTTCATTTCATTTATTTTCCACATTAAAAACAAAACAAATGACGAAGTCAACATGACAAACTTAAAATCTGTTGGGGAGCCAAATAGAAACATGGTGGCTTGTATACTTTAGCCCCGTACAAATTATAATATTAAATGAATGTCATATCAAAAATTTATGCAAAAAAAAACCAAGAAAGCGCAAAAGCAAAAAAGCAAAAAGCAAAACGCAGATCCGCATTTAGCATATCAAAATCGGATCTACATACCTAATTATGGGGTATTTGGGGATGAATCCTTGGTTTTGGGTGCTTTTCTCCACATTAAGTCCTTGCTTTGGATGCTTTTGTTCGCATAAAATCCATGTTTAGGGTTGTTTTGATTTTTTGAAATCCTAGCCTTAGGCTATTTTGGGAAGTCTATGTACACGCATGGTTCAAACATTTAAAGTGAACCCCCCCCCCCCCGGTCGGGAAGAATTACATAACAGTAACAGTTAGGGTGGAAAGTCTCCGACACGTTAATTTAAGAAAAAAATGTTGCCAAAAAACAGAAGACAAATATTCAAATGGGAAAAAAGTGACGCTGCGTCCCCGGGTTCTGTTTGTAACTTTACGCGATAGACTTCTACATAAGTTCCCAACGCGTACAGCCCCCCGACTTGTTCTTGTGCTTGATCAGAATTAGTCAGTTGGCAGAATATGATTATTACAGTGAAATTTACCGAGAGTATTTTTAACTAACGTTAGGTCTTTATCTATGTAATTTTCCAGGAAGCATATGTTGGAACCCCTGTATCCTCTAACTACAATTAAAAATTTGGCAATTTGACAATTTTGTAGATTTGATGGCATTTTTATGCTAATTTTATGGTGCTTTCTAATGCTTTTTAAACATACACACCCTATAACTATTTCAAGTTGCCCCCTTCCCCCACAGGTCCAATGCCTCTATTAATGTCTAACGTTAGGATTAGGCCTATAGTAGATCTATATAAGTTGTAATTCTTGTGCTGGATCGGAATTAGGCAGAATGTAATTACCACAGTGAAATTTATGAACACTAAAAAAAACATTGTTAATTATATCTAACGTTAGATCTAACACTAACAGTTAGATAATTTTCAAGGAAGCAGCATAGGGAGTCTAACGTTAGATCTACTTCTTGTTTAAAAATTCTAACGGTATAGATTAGGTCTACTCTAAGTACGTTAGGAAAATAGTTAGTTCTATCCAATAGGTTGTCATTCAGACACAAATTTACAAAGATCTATTCTAATATTACCACTTTTGTGTAAACACGTTTAAGGTATCCATCACCAAAACGACCTAATGTTCAGTTCAGTAAATCTACACTACAGCCAGCTCAATCATGTGTCACTGTTGATATCGCATCATTAACGCCCGCATTAACGTTAACGTTAATCGTTAGATGTCAAAGTTAATAAGTGACCTGATGAGATGAGGGAGTTTCAATAATATACGGACATTTTGATTTTTCAAGTTTTTCTTGTTATATATCTCCCCCTACAAACCCCCACCCTCCCCCAAAAAGTGACGAGATAGAAATTTCACAACAGCACAAAAGTTCACTAGACACGGCGCCGTAGAACGGTGTCTGGTGGGTTCGCGACGACGACGGTCATAATAATCGGTCAAACGTAACTATGATGCAGCTGGGTAAAATGCAGAACATTGTTATTAATTAATTCTTAAATAATTCAACACTTCAAAAATGTGAACAACTTACGGCATTAAACGGGAAACTACATATACTGTGACCAAGATCAAGATGTGATGTTGGAAATTTCAATGATTCAGAATATTCATTCATTTATTTGAATTTTAAATTTGTGGAGTTATGCGCAGGCGCGCGTCGCGAATTAAATTTCAGGTTGAAGTTTAGTTTTAAACCACTAAAAAAAATTTAAACCGACATTCAGTTTAAGTGTGTACTATCTAAATATAGGCTAAAACGATTTTACATGTACTGTCGATATAGTAAATTGAGGATCAATTTCATTAATAACTTTTTAATTAACTTTTTTGCGCATGCGCAAAATATATTTCCGTTCACAATACCGAGTAGCTAGATACGCCAGCATATGACAAATGTAACTTTGTATTGTAACGTTACATTTTATGCGTGATAAGGTACGTATTCGCCTTCTTTGATATTATATCATAGAGCGAAACTTAGCTGGTATCTAGGTGTTGGTTTTGGAATCAATCGTTAATCCGCAAAACATGATTGTGTGTAGCAGCTGAGCAGGGGTTTGTTGCACTTACTGTACTAGCCTAACTAGTTACCGGTTAGCTAGTCCCACCTGTGTGTTTCTTGTTATCATGGTTAGGACTCTCGCTAATGACAATTACCGTTCCGGTGATGGCTGCCACTCACGGAATTCGTTATTAGACTAGTCTATAGTGCAGTTTTGAATAGATGTATGAAATATTTCAGCTTTAATAAATAAATCCACATGATTTATTCAGTTCTGGTACGAAAGTTTTGTTCCAGATAAATTAAGGCCAAACTTCCAAAGCAAGGGTCTTTTTCTTGCATGTTTCCTCCCTTGGCCACACATGGGGATAGCTCCATACTTTTAGTAATGGATGGCCTAGCTTATGCAGGTTTGGCACAGAAAATTGCTCTGATATTCAGCCTTTTACAATTATATGTTATGAAAATTAGGACTCAACATTTCAGAAATCTGTTTTAATTTTTCTAAACATGTGGGTCCAGCATTTAAATTTTGCAAATGCAATTTTATAAAGTTGCTCTTGCATTTAATTCACACAGTGCAAACTTTGTTTGTTTTTTCCAGTAGAGGGCGTATGTGGTCCATATACTACTTACTAGCTCTGCTTAGCCTTAGGACCACATACACAGGTGTGACCTTGGCTTGGGATCGGGACAGAAATGTAGCACACACGGTACCTGTTCACATATGTTAAGAGTCTAACAATAAGTCCATGTGGGCAATTCCGTGATTAGTTACGTTACACTTTATGACAAACTTTACTCAACATTTGGCTCTTACACGAATATGCTTTCATATTATTTTTCTGTTTTGGTACTGTCAATTCTCTAGACTGGCACCTACTTCACAACATCAAGCAAAATCATGAGACATGTTTTAGTGGGTAATTAGTTAACGTTATGTAAAGAGGACATGGAAAAAAATGACAAGTCTTTGTCCTCAAAGTTTCCTCAACCTGTTTTCAACTGAAACAAACTGTGGTATTCGTGCTATTTCTGGTATCTTGATAGGTCATTGAATTTTAACTACAACATCAAAAACATGGTTAGTTACGTTACGGTTAGTTACGTTACATTTTGTCCAGCCACATAAATTTGCGTTTATTCATGTCTTTTTCAGATTTAGTTTGCATATGTGGGGCTTTATTACTTTCAGAACAATGAGAAGATGCTATTGGCATGGAAAAAACTGCAGAATAAATGATACATCCGTTTACTTTGGAGATTTTGCTTCAAGACAGGGAATTCACAAGTATATTTTAGTGATTTCATTGTATTTGAATTCACTTTGTACAGAAATCTCATTAAGTGAAATTTTTTGCTCTTAGGTCGTGATCACATTACACATATGTGGGTTCGTACCTAGGTAGTGAAGTGGTGTCGATCCACATTGTGTTCGCGTTCACATCTACCGCAATAATCCACATCGAAAGTGAGTCATGACGTAAGTGGCGCGAACCCACTTACCCGG
>JZLH01S0136206.1:5502-21911 GCA_001188425.1 Eucidaris tribuloides
CAATCACTGCTGGCTATGAAGGCCTCGGCATGATCTCACATTTCTCTCTTCGCCGTCGCATATGATCTATTGGTGCCGCCGAAATTACTCACTCTGAAAACCTCTACATTTTTTAGGAATACTCAAAATGTAAAATTCAGGGGGACCCCAACATTTTCTGTAGGATAATGTACACACCACTAGAGTTCTTCAATATCACATCACAATTTTGTCACTATTAAAAAAAATTCAGTAGCGTTTGATGTGTTTTCTGATGCTGGGGTTGACAATAAGAATAATTGTGCAAGTTTAATGAAAAGTTGTCTGATCGACCAAACTATCCTTGGGCTTTAACTGGTGCCTACCAGTATCTTGCAATCCATGAACTTAACACGTGCCATATCCAGTTTTGCGTAGGGTCAATGAGTTCATGAAGTGGCAATTTTTAGTGGTTCAGGTGCTAATGGGTTAAGCCACCTAGAGACTAACCCTTTCATTCCTACACTCAGAATAGATGTGAGGCTAATATTGCAATGTACTGAAGTGTTATCATGCCCATGAACTTCACATTGCTGAAAGTTATGCCACCAGTTTCATAAGAAAACTATTGCAAACATATTGCCCAATTAGTTGCTTTTGCATATTGCAATTATTCTTTCGGTCCAAACGGTGGATTGGCACAATGTATTCAGTCTATGTCCAAGGCAAATAAATTTTGCGGGGAACACAGTTGCGTAAAAATATCAACAAATATTATTGCTCCTATACGCTTGAAATATATAATAACACCAAAAAGTTGAGTAATAAGAACATTGTTCAGTCAACTCAATCAACACAAAGCATATTTGTTTTAAAAGCAGCTCCATTCAACACAAAAATATTTACACATCGTTTCCAACAAATCTTATCTTATCATAGTAAAGTGCTTATAATCACAAATACTTCTATACTTATCTATTATACAAGTGCTGTACAGAGTTGAATCAAATAATGTTTTGGCTCATAATATGATGGTACTTAATTGCTTTCACGTACTAATCTTGTAACAGTGCTGCTCAAGATGAATGCTTGCAGATTTTTCATTTCATTGCAAACTTCTGAGCGAACAAAAGCTGTAAGAAATTACCAATTTCTGTGATTTACGATGGTGAGCTAGCAATTAATATTAGCACATGCATGTGGAATGTCATGGGGAAATTACAAGAATCTAATAGCCTAATGTTTCTGAAAATTTTCCTTGAAAACTTCAGATAAATAAAATTTGTTCACAAGACGGTTTTTGACAGAAAAGCTATATGATGTATTTTGTGCGACTAGTTTGCCTTTTTGAAAGGTCTGTTGTTTTCATGCAAATCAAACAGCTGCAAATGAAATGAAACTATCTCGCCTGATTATCTGTGAGCTTCTTGTTGATAACATGACAGTCTGTTCTCTTGAATACAAAAGCCTTAGCTTTGGCTTGATGTTTACTATGCGCATTGAAATGCAGTGCCCTTTTGCTGAAAAAGTGCCATTAATCTTCACTTCTTATGCACATGACGGAATATGTATGAATGAAAATATATCTAACATACAGTACACAACAGGTTTTATAGATACGATTGGGATTACATTTAATTTAAAAGATTACCTTTTCCTTTTCAATGTTTACAATTTAAAAATCGGGCACCTCATTTCTGCTCGTGCAGCAAATGATTTTAAAATTCAAGAGGATGGCCTAAATACATGGTTTTGTTTGTTATACCTGTAAATGTGTGTGTACCCTTCACGTAAATAGCGTATTGACTTCATAAACGGGCCCTAATACTGCTGCATTACAATTATGATATGTGTAATACAATACAATCCTGTAACCCAAAGTTCTAATTGCTGGAATTATCGGCAGAGAGTTGTTGAAGAGAAAGTAGTTTTGTCAATGTATGATTCAGTCTGTTTCACACCTCTACCAACAAACAAGTGGTCGGCAAACCATGGAGTCTCAGTCCTGATTTTGCTGATCAATAAAACATGCAATATGGACCTTTGACGCCCAGAGATGACTTTGACCTTTCCATTCCTCATCAACAAAACGTGGTATTACGCCACTGATACTTTTGGACCAAAGTGTGAATGTAATTGATGCCGAATAAAGAAATGAGACAAGTTAAACAAAAACTTTAAGAAAAATGAGACATGGCCCGATATCATTTGACCTTTATATAGAGTAACATTTGACCTCATCATCCTCGATACAGACACACATGTGGTATAACTCAAGGATCATTGTATACTAAGTGTGAACAGAAGTGCATAGCCAGAAAATAGAAGAAATGCCGAGCCAAGTTAAACCCAAAAACTTTAAACTTTTTGTAAGTCAATTATCATTTGACGCTTTGACCTCTAGATGACCTTTGACCTCATTCATCTGCATGCAACTGCAAATGTGGTATTACCCAAGGATCATTTGTGCCAATGTGAACCAATTTGGATGCAGAAATAGACAGAAATGAGAGCAATTTAAACAAAAACTTTACATATTTGTAACAAGAAAAATGATGCACATGGCCTTCATATCATTTGACTTTGACCCCTAAGATGAACGCTTTGACCTCATCATTCTCATCAACAAATATGTGGTGATTACCCAAGGATCATTGTACCCCAAGTGTGAACACAATTGATGCAGAAATAAAAAATGAAGAGCAAGTTCAAACAAAAACTTTAACATTTTCGTAACAGACACAACAGATTAACAGGGACTAACCAGACAACAGAAAAGCGAATTATCTAGGTCTCTGACAGACACTTCGCTTCAGCGAGACAAAAAGTCAGAGTATGCCGAAAATATGACGCTGGTAGGAAAAGATTCAGAAGTTCAAGGAATTGATAAAGTTTCTTTTAAGCAGATGTTCGCATTGGCAAACTTTGTTGAGGAATAAGCAGAGAAAATATTTCGCACACAACAGATGCAAATTCTTGTAACGCACAAACCTTGAACTATTCCTGATTTGGGCGAGATTTGACTGTTTGGGTGTCGTGGTTTATAAAGATGCAATTCTCAAATAACCCTCAACTTGCAAAGGCATCATTTCAACGATATTTTTTTCTTCTTGTACTCCAAGCTGGAAGGGAGCAGACATGCCCCTGGGGTCTTGTGTTTTAAAAACATCCAATGCCCAAAGTGTATGTGTAATGCACGCTTGTTAACATCTGTAACTCGCTCTGTTTGAACAAGCAGACTGACATCGCCCCATCCTAACAAAAGCACCTTATGAATGCGCTACACGAAACAACAACTACTGAAAATCTAACTACATGCTGTCATGGAGATCTTGCATCACGGCAGTGCACCTTCGTTATGTGAGTTGGGGTTCCGGAACTATAGAAGGGCTCTATGCCTTGAAAGGCGGGGTCTGGCTGGCTGGAGATTGTTGGAATTGTACATGTTGCTGATGTCTCATCTTGGGACTATTGGCGAAGAGAGCGGGCCTCCTGGCCCTGGCCCTTCTGACCCAGTGCCGGTAGATGTTCCGAAGGCACAGCCGTTCGCAGGACCTCCGGATAGGCCCGTACCCCGTTGACGGGTTCTCCTGGATGGACTGGGGGAAACCGGGCGCTGGCCCGCTCCTCGCTGCGTAACCTGCGCACACACGCGTACACACTAGACCAGCAGCCTGCAGTGGAAATGCTGAAGATGACATAACCAGAATATGAATAAACAAGCTCTATACAACACTTAAAGCTTTCAGCTAACATGAATTTTTCGCAAATCCCAAACGCCAAGTTTTGCCTAGGCATTCAAAGTGTGTGTAGGATCTAATACAAACTTTTGTGGCATTTTACTTTTGCAAATATTGACTCCTCGTGAAATTCATGAAAGTTAAATGCTTTACGAAAATGTCTGGTTTTTACAAAAAGTCATCCAAATATAGCTTGCTAGCCTCGCGTAAGAAACAAACGAAAGATATGTCCCTCAGCGCTCTGAAAAAGAAAACTGTGTAGTAAAATGTGGCAGAGTTCTAAGCTGTTAAGTTTCCTCACTTAATGACATTTATACAGGTTCATGCATTCTGCTGCCAATATGTTGGAGATATACATAAAACAACATAATTACCGTCAACAGTGATAATTGCGTTTTGACCGTAACAAGAGGAGCGATTAAAAAGATATTTCGTTAACTTATTTGGTAAATGCCATAATGTTCTTCCATATTGCTGTATAACAAGTGTACACGTGAACTGCCTGTCATAACAAAGTCTTGGGACCTGGCAGTTTCTTTCATTGTATCAAAATTTTTATAACCGAAGCGGTTTGAAACGTATATAAACGATATATAGATGATAGTTTTGGGACCGTGAATTTTTACTGTTCATTGTAAGCAGGAATTTTGTTAAACTGTGTTCGTTATAAACAGGAGTGGCATGTTATTAAGTCTGCATAACTGATTGTTCATATACACATACAATGGGCACCCACTGTATTTTGCATTGCAAACTAGTGAGTGTGCCAACTATTTCACTTGAGTTTTAATAATTCCATTACTATACATGTTAAAAATCAACCAATGTACTTCAAGGCTTTCGCTCTTCTTTTTACAGTATCAATGTTTTCAGGTACAAGTCTGTAAAAACTGGTTCAATGAGAACCGTTCAGATACTGCTACCTACTGTACTTTATAAATTCTGTAAGTCTGCAATTCCACAACTCACCCAGTCATCTTGGTTTTGTAACTCTATACTTGTACACTCGCCATTTTTTTTTCAGTCTCCTATAAATTACACATAAACAAGGCACAACGCGCAAGCGTTGTCTCGCCTGCATATCGCAGTCATGAACGAGACTGCATGTCAAAATCATTGCTATATGACTACATATAGCCAGTGCCCAGTCATGAGACAGTTCATTGGACCTTTGACCCTTTGACCTTATCAAATTCAACTCACATTCGAACTATGACTGCACCTTCAAGAGATGGACCTCTTGTATGAACTTTGGCAATCCTACCTCAAATGTATCAGTATATTGTTGTGTACACATACATTAGCAGCTAGTGCCAGTCATTGGAAAGTTTCATTGACCTTTGACCTTATTCAAATTCGACTCGATATCGAACTTGACCTGCACCTTCAAGAGATTGGACTATGGTTATGAATTTGGTGATCCCAGCCTCGAAGCCTATAGAAAGTTATTGTGTGGTACAACACAGCAACATACCAGTTCATGGAAAGTTCATGACCTTTGACATTTGACGGCTTAATCAAATTCACTCAACATTTCTGAATTACCTGCACCTTCAAGAGATGGACTGCTGTATGAATTTGGCCAATCCTACCCTTGAAGTATAGAAAGTTATTGTGTGAACAACAATAGCACAGGCCAGTCATGGAAAGTTTCATTGACCTTTGACCTTGACCTTATTCAAAATCGAACTTGACCTGCGCCTTCAAGAGATGGACCTTCATGGTATAGAATTGGTGATGCCACCCTCGAAGGTTACACGAAAGTTTATTGTGTGTACAACACAATTGTTGATGACGCCTACGCCGACGCCTACACGACGCCTACGCCGGAAATAGTATACCTATGTCTCGCTCACGCTACGCGCCATGGATCTCAAAAACATTAATAAAAACCCACTAAATAGCGAGGACCAAAACAAAATAAAAGCAAGTTCATTGACCTTTGACCTTATTCAAATGTCGACTCGATTATTCGAAGCTGATCTGCGCCTTCAAGAGATGGACGCTCTGGTACATGAATTTGGGTGATCCACCTGCGAAGGATATGAATTTGTGTGTACAACACAGCACAATGCCAGGTCATGGAAAGTTCATTGAACACTTTGCGCTTTGACCTTAATCAAATTCAACTCACATTCGACTTGAGCCTGCACCTTCAAGAGATGGACCTCTTGTATGAATTTTGCATCCTACCTGAAGTATAGAAATTATTGTGGAACAACATAGCAAGTGCCAGTATGGAAAGTTCATTGAACCTTTGACCTTATTCAAATTACGACTCCTATTCGAACTTGACCTGCACCTTCAAGAAGATGGACTGCTCTGGTATGAATTTTGGTGATCTCACCTCGAAGCTAGTAGAAAAGTTATTGGGTATAAACAAATTGTGACGAACGGTTATGTGTAATTTATAGGACTGAAAAAAAAATGGGAGTGTACAAGTATAGAGTTACAAACAGCATGACTGGTTGAGTTGTGAATTGCAACTTACAGAATTATAAAGTACAGTAGGTAACAGTATCTGACGGTTCATCATTGAACCAGTTTTACACTTTACCTGAAAACATGATACTGTAGAAGAGGAAAGCTTTGAAGTACATTGTTGATTTTACATGTATAGGTAATGGGAATTATTAAACTCAATGAAATAGTTGCATCACACTCACTAGTTTGCAATGCAATACAGTGGTCCCATTGTATGTGTATATGCAATCAGTTTGCAGACTTAATACAGTGCACTCCTGTTATAACGAACACAGTTATAACAAAATTCCTGTTACAATGAAGTAAAAATTCAGGTCCCAAAACTATCATCTATATATCTTTATATACTTTCACCGTTCGGTTATAAAGAAATTTTGATACAATGAAAGAAAACTGCCAGTCCCAAGGACTTTGTTATGACAGGAGTCACGTGTACATGTTATACGCAATATGGAGAACATTATGCCATTTACAATAAGTTAACGAAATATCTTTTTAACCTCCTCTTGTTAGCGGTCAAAACTGCATTATCACTGTGAGGTAATTATGTTGTTTTATGTATATCTCCACATATTGCAGAGAATGCATGAACCTGTATAAATGTCATTAAGTGAGAAAACTTAACAGCTTAGAACTCTCCACATGTTTACACAGTTTTCTAGTTCAGACCTGAGGGACATATCTTTCTTTGTTTTCTTACAGAGGCTGCAAGGTTATTTGGATGACTTTTTGTAAAACCAGACATTTTCGTAAGCATTTAACTTTCATGAATTTCACGAGGAGTCAAGATTTGCAAAAGTAAAATGCACACAAAAGTTGTATAGACCTACACACCTTTTGGAATGCCAAGGCAAAACTTGGTTGGCGATTTGCGAAAATTTCATGTTGTGAAAGTTAAGTGTTGTATAGAGCTTGTTTATTCATATTTGGTTATGTCATCTTCACATTTCCACTGCAGGCTGCTGGTCTAGTGGTGTACGGTGTGTGCAGGTTACGCAGGAGGAGCGGGCAGCGCCCGGTTTCCCCCCAGTCCATCCAGGAGAACCCGTACGGGGTACGGGCCATCCGGAAGGTCCTGGACGGCTGTGCCTTCGACATCTACCGGCACTGGGTCAAGAAGGGCCAGGGCCAGGACCGGGCCGCTCTCTTCGCCAATAGTCCCAAGATGGACATCAAGAACATGTACAATTCCAACAACTCCAGCCAGCAGACCACGCCCAAGCATAGCCCTTCTAGTTCCTGGAACCCCAACGTCACATAACGAAGGGTCACTGCGTGGATCAGATCTCCACACTGAGTAGTTAGATTTTCGTGTTGTTGTTTCGTGTTAGCATTCATAAGTGCTTTTTAGATGGGGCGATGTCAGTCTGCTTGTTCAAACAGAGCGAGTTAAGATGTTAAAAGGTGCATTACCACACTTTGGCATTGGAATGTTTTTAACACAAGACCCAGGGGGCATGTCTGCTCCCTTCCAGCTTGGGTGAACAAGAAGAAAAAAAAATCGGGTGAAATGATGCTTGCAAGTTGAGGGTTATTTGAGATTGCATCTTTATAAACCACACACCCAAACAGTCAAATTCGCCCAAATCAGGATAGTTCAGAGTTTGTGGTTAAAGAATTTTGCATCTGTTGTGGAAATATTTTCTCTGCTTATCCTCACAAAGTTTGCAATGGAACATCTGCTTACAAAGAGAAACTTTATCAATTCTTGAACTTCTTGAATCTTTTCCTACCAGCTCATATTTTTCGTACTCACTTTTTGTCTCGCCTGAACGAAGTTCGTCAGAGACCTAGTAATCGCTTTTCCTGTTGGTCTGTTAGTCTGTTAATCTGTTGGTCTGTTACGAAAATGTTAAAGTTTTTGTTTAACTTGCTCTCATTTCTTTATTTCTGCATCAATTGTGTTCACACTTGGTACAAATGATCCTTGGGTAATACCACATATTTGTTGATGAGAATGATGAGGTCAAAGGTCATCTAGGGGTCAAAAGGTCAAATGATATGAGGCCATGTGCATCATTTTTCTTGTTACAAATATGTTAAAGTTTTTGTTTAAATTGCTCTCATTTCTTTATTTCTGCATCAATTGTGTTCACACTTGGCACAAATGATCCTTGGGTAATACCACATTTGCGTTGATGAGGATGATGAGGTCAAAGGTCATCTAGGGGTCAAAAGGTCAAATGATATGAGTTACAAAAATGTTAAAGTTTTTGGTTTAACTTGGTCCCATTTCTTTATTTCTGCATCAATTCTGTTCACACTTAGTACAAATGATCCTTGAGTTATACCACATGTGTGTTGATGAGGATGATGAGGTCAAATGTTATCTAGAGGTTAAAAGGTCAAATGATATCGGGCCATGTTCATCATTTTCTTAAAGTTTTTGTTTAACTTGTCTCATTTCTTTATTTCGGCATCAATTACATTCACACTTGGTCCAAAAGATCAGTGGGTAATACCACGTTTTGTTGATGAGGATGGAAAGGTCAAAGGTCATCTCGGGGTCAAAAGGTCATATTGCATGTTTTATTGATCACAAAATCAGGCGAGACTCATGGTTTGCGAACCACCTTGTTTGTTGGTAGTGAGTGAAACAGTACTGAATATACCATGACAAAATACTTTCTTCAAACAACTCTCTGCCCGATAATTCCAGAATTAGAACTTTGGTTACAGGATTGTATTGTATTACACATCATATTGTAATGCACAGTATTAGGGCCCGTTATGAAAGTCAATAGCTATTTACTTGCAGGGTACACACACATTTACAGGTATAACAACAAAACCATGTCATTTAGCCATCCTCTTGAATTTTAAAATCTTGTGCTGCACGAGCAGAAATGGTGCGATTTTAAATTGTAAACAATTGAAAGGAAAAGGTATCTTTAAATTTAAATGTAATCCCAATCAGTATCTATAAAACCTGTTGTGTACTGTATGTAGATATATTTCCATTCAATACATATCCGTCATGTGATAGAAGTGAAGATTAATGCACTTTTTTCACAAAAGGCTGCATTTCAATGGGATAGTATAAAACATAAGCAAACTAAGCTTTTGTATTCAAAGAACAGCTGTCATGTATCAACAAGAAGCTTCAGATAATCAGGCGAGATAGTTTCATTCATTTGCAGCTGTTGATTTGATGAAAACAACAGACCTTTCAAAAAGGCAAACTAGTCGCACAAATACATCATATAGCTTTCTGTCAAAATACCTCTTGTGAACAAAATTTTATTTTATCTGAAGTTTTCAGGAAAATTTCAGAAACATTAGGTATTAGATTCTTGTAATTTCCCATGACATCCACATGCATGTGCTAATTTAATTGACTACTCACCATGTAAATCACAGAACTTGGTATTTCTTCACTTTTGTTCCATTCCAAAGTTTGCAATGAAATGATAAAATCTGCAAGCATTCATCTTTGAGCAGCACTGTTACAAGTTCAGTACGTGAAACAATTACAGTAACCATATTTATGAAGCCAAAACATATTGATTCAACTCTGTACAGCAACTTGTATAATAGATAATATATGAAGTATTTGTGATTTATAGCACTTTACTATGTAGATAAGATTTGTTGGAAACCAAGTGTAAATTTATTATTGTGAATGGAGTGCTTTTAAAACAAATATGCTTTGTGTGTGATTGAGTGACTGAACAATGTTCTTTTACTCAACTTTTTGTTGTTATTATAATATTTCAAAGGTATAGAGCAATAATATTTGTTGATATTTACGCAACTGTGTTCCCCCCAAAATTTTATTTGCCTTGGACATAGACTGAATAATTGTGCAGTCCACCGTTTTGGACACGAAAGAATAATGCAAATGCAAAAAGCAAACTAATTTGGGCAATATGTTGCATAGTTTTCTTATGAAACTGGTGGCATACCTTTCAGCAATGTGAAGTCAGGCATGATAAACACTTTCAGTAACATTGCAATATAGCCTCACATACTATTCTGAGTGTAGGAATGAAAGGGTTAGTCTCTAGGTGGCTTAACCCATTAGCACCTGAACCACTAAAAATTGCCCTTCATAACTCATTGCCTACCAAAACTGGATATGGCACGTGTTAAGTTCATGGGAATTGCAGATCTGGTAGGCAACCAGTTAAAGCCCAAGGATAGTTTTGGTCGATCAGACAACTTTTTCATCAAACTTGCACAAATTATTTTATTGTCACCCCAGCCATCAGAAAACACATCAAACGTACTGAATTTTTTTTATAGTGACAAATTGTGATGTGATTATTGAAGAACATCTAGTGGTGTGTACATTACCTACAGGAAATGTTGGGGGTCCCCCCTGACATTTTACATTTTGAGTAGTTCCTAAAAAATGTAAGAGTTTCAGAGTGAGTAATTTTCGGGGCACCAATAGATCATATGCGAGGGAAAGAGAGAATTGGTGAGATCATGCCGAGGCCTTCATCCAGCAGTGGATTGACAATGGCTGAAGAAGAAAGATAGATCATACAGGTCTACGAAACATAAAAGTGAAGAATTTCATTTTTTACCATTTACATAAACTATACTTGGTCTTTAATTCTTTCCGAACTGCCAGTGAACTTTCTTGCAATAGCAGGATATATGATGTGTTAAAGGGAAAAGGGCTATTTCAGTTTCTCTAAAACCATGCCAAAAAGCTGTGGCTTATGTTGGGGGTAGGGGCAGATTGAATATAGCACCCCCTTTTCGGACCTATGCCAAAATAGTGCAACATTTACTGGTTCTTGAGATGAGTAAATATATTACAAGTAAATAATTTATGTAAACCTCATCTGCAGGTGCCATTAGGTTAAAGTATACCTGCGCTGCCGGTCGCAAAGTGACACAGTTTGCTCCCATCATGCCTTAGTGTTTCCAACATGAATTAATCAAAATGCCTTTTTAGTTTGCCTTTCATTGTGTGTTGTGTTGCAGTTAAATTACAAGGTTCTTGCCACACCATAATTGGAATCTGTTATACTAAGGGGACAGGGGATTTGGGGGGGGGGGGATTGAATGGGTAGGGTAGGATAGTTGTGAGGGAGGGTGGGGTTGTGATGGGGACGGGTGGAAATATCGCATCACCTTGTACGTTCAGGTGAAGTACATGTAAATGCATAAATTCCACTTTCTGGTTGGAATTTTTTACAAATGCAATTGTCAACTAAAGTTTGATAAAGAGTGTCCATAAATGCAGGTGACATAAATGCATATTTTTCTGTTCATCCATATTGAGCAAGGGGGACAAGTTTGTGTGTGTATTTGCACAAACCAGCTGTAGCAATGTTAAGGTTGAAAACTTGGTGATCATCTTAAAAATGAACATTTGTAGCCTCAAGTTTGGTGTTTATATTGAAATAAACTTCCGTAGCCTATAGTGAAAAAAAAATGTGTTATCTGCAGACCTGAAAAGGGATACTAAGACACTGGTGTTGCAATTGAATGTCATGTCAAATGTATCTACAAAAATTCTTGAATGTGTGGAGTTTTATTTTTGATATTGTATGTCACAGGGAAAAACTGAAGATCAACTTGTGAAACTCTTTGCAGCTGTTTATTTGATGTGTATGTAATTAATTACAAGTATTCTCACGGGTCATTTGATTTTGGTTTGTTATTGTTTCATTTTGATTTAGATTTAAATCTTGAACACATGCATGGTTTTAATCTATGAGTCATTATAAGCAAAATAATAATAATAAATAACTTCCAGTAATTGGTGCATGATGTATGCAGAGATACTTCAGCAAACTACTACACACAATGATATAGAAGTTTCATAGATTTAATGTAGATAATTTCATGCAGCACCATTAAAAATCCATTTCCTTCAAGGTGAAAACACAGCATTTCTTGCAATACAATAAGTAAACAAAAAAGGGGAGTGCTTTTTCCTAGTCACTTAAAGGTAATGACACGATTGGAGGTAGTCCTCAACTTGGGGTAAAACTATTCTAGAATCAAGTAAACTATGCATGGATTCTATTGTGAAAATTGTGTAGTCAAAAGTTGACTCATTTTAAAAGAACTACCATCAGAATGCCTTTTGACAAATTTGTTGTTCAGCTTTCTATTGATTAATTTCTCTCAGCACATGAGAGGAATTCAGTACTGGTATGTTTGCTTGATTCTAAATAAGTAAACAAATTCAAGACTATTCCTTCCAGCCAAAAGATACACTCCAGCTAGTGTATAGACTGGTATATCTTTCAATCAGTTTGGTTCTAGAGGCATTTTTTGATTTCTCCCAATCATGTCACTGCCCTTTAAGCCGAAGTTACATGCATGTTTTTGGACATGGATAGGTACTAAATGTAGGAAGTATTTTACTGGTTGTGTTTTATGGATACACCCAAATGATGTAGGCTGTAATGAAAATAGATACTGTCAAACCTTTTAAGTTGCCTTGCCTAGAAATGCCTTGAGCGTGGTAAATCTGAAAAAAAGCTGATTTACAGTATATCAAATAAATCAAATTTTAATACATTTTTTAAAATTAAAAATTGCTTACCCTGAAATATGAACATGACTGATACTTTATTAAAAATATTATGCATGTTATGAGGAAAAAAAAATTAAATAATCAAAATTGCCCACAAATGAAATTTATGATGCTGTCCTAGCTTATAGACACAAGTACAGGGAAACCCCGTTATAGCGAGGTTGCCGGGACCGCCGATTTTACCTCGCTATATCCGGTACCTCGTTGTAAACGTACACATAATGTATCACACAAAATATAACATGTATGGGACTAGGCATTAAACCCATCTGTTTACTGCTTTTCCTACTTGTTCTACACCAAAACTATGAACAGAAAGCTGATTATTTTTCATTTATATACTCATCCAAAGTAATAAAGAAAACTAGATCTCAAAATAAAGCAGCAACCTCCACGCTCGTAACTTGCGTTGAGTACTCTGTGTGCGGGAGGCAGGCTTTGTGTGTGTGTGACACAGTAGCTGTGCAGCAGTGTGAATTGCACTTGCTCTCACACACACACACACACACAGCAAATAGTCAGGGACTTATATTGTGCGTGCCAGGCAGAAGTGGCGCGGTGCGTTCTAAAATGATTGGGCAATTTTTGCGTTGCCGAAATTTAGAATTTGGTCAGCGCACGATGCGACTTTCATTTCCTCGTTTTAACCGGGTGAATTTCTTATGTTTTTCTTTGTTAATGGGTTGAGAAAAATACCTCATTATAAGCGAAATCTCGCACTAACCGAGCTCGTTATAAACGGTGCTTCTTTCCATAGAAGAGCATGTAAATAAAAACGGGACCGAGACAATCACCTCGTTAAAAGCGGTACCTCGCTGTATCCGAGCTCGTTATAACGGGGTTTCCCTGTACTGACATAATTTTACCAATCAAGTGAAAGATCAAAGCTTTCAGTTAGCAGTTTGGAATGAGCATGCATGGAACAAATCAGGTATTAGCAATGTCCATTCTTGCAGGGTTGTTTGTAGTGTTTTTAATTATTTATGCACATCTCACCCTTGCTGCAAAACTTAACAAATTCACCTGTTCTCAGAGAAATTTCATTGCAGTGCCAGTTGTAGGCAAATGGGGAAAATATTGTTCTCATTCACCTGGATAATAAATTATATGAATGTTTGTGCTGTATTTATAATGTAAATATATATCATATTGTCACAAGTGAATACAAATGTGTATCTTGTTTTGATTTGATCATTGGTGTCTGTGTGTAGACCAGAATGTGTATATGCGTTTTTGTGTTATGGGAAATGCATACCTGCCAACTGTCCTGATTTTTCCAGGGCAGTTCTGGTCTAATTACAGTTATTCGGCGGTACAATAAACAATAAAAAGTTTACATAATTAAAAAAATGAGATTAGAGTGCGAATGAGAAAAATATTTGAAACAGCTCAACCAAAAGTTTTCTTATGAGAAAAAGCATGAATGAAATAAACCTTTTGTTCCGGCACTCGCCAGTGAATGTAAACACGGCATTTGCATTACAATTTGGGCGTTGCAGTAAAATCACTATAGTAACCAATGCACTTGGTTCAGTAGTTTCATTTATTTTGGTCATTCATGTTCTATTCTTATTTTAATCTACTTTTTTGTTGTTGAACGCACCGCCTAGTTACTGTGATAAGACCAGCCCTGGAAAAATTGGGATGGTTGGCAGGTATGGAAATGCATGTTTGGATGTGCTGTAGTTTTTGCATGAAATTTGTAATGGAAAAGATTGTGGAGAACATTTCTGTGTAACAAACATTTCATGACATGTCATACAGTTGCTTGTCTTCCACACACACAACCTTAGACCAGATTGACAAAATAGCCATCTTTTGAAATCTGTTGTCAAATCCAACATTTTATTACACAAAGTAGAAATATTTTGCCAAATTTTGGGTATGGAACTCCTTTATCAGGTTAATGACTTGCATAATTATTTTCATCAAGGACATTTACAGTATATTTACAGTATATTGTCATTGTCATTGTCAATGACAATGACATGCTCTTACGCATGTCTATACAGAGTGTAGAAGAGCAAAAGATCTGTGTCCGCACAGTATAGGCCTACAGTGCACTCCTGTTATAACGAACATGGTTATAACTAAATTACTGTTACACCAAAGTAAAAATTCAGGCCCAAAAATTACAAAAAAAAAAAAAAAAATCTTTATACGCTTTCAGTGTTTGGTTATAACAAAATTTCGATACAAAGAAAGGAAATTGCCTGTCCCGAGGACTTTGTTATGCGGGAGTCGCCTGTACTCTTGTTATAACACACTCCTTGCCAGGGGCGTCGATCTGTGTTTCGGATTGGGGGGGGGGGGGCAAAACTAAAAAAATGTTGCGCCGAGAATTTTAAAATTTTGGAGATTTGTTTGTATTTTTATGCTAATTTTAATGGTTTTATAGTGCTTTCCAATGTTTTTTCTTGTATTGCATATTATAATTGTTTTCAATGTTGTCAAATTATTGGGGGGGGGCGGGCGGCAAATCGATTATGTTTGCCCCCCTCCCCATATTTATTGGGGGCCATTGCCCCCTGACTACCCAGATCGACACCTCTGCTCCTTGCGACCGGGAACATACTTTGTTGTGTCAAACTTCTGTTTGATCAAGTTTGAAAAAACAAAATTCATGTACTGAGAAAGTTCCACTCTAGGCCCAGGAAAGAGATTTTGTTACACCAGTGTTCTATGTAGCAAGACTCCACTGTACTAAAAAAAGGAACATTGTCATTCATCCAGCAAACAAAAGCATGTTCCAAGATTCGAGTTATAATTCTATGATTTTTGATAACCTTGTAGGGGCATGGCTGCCTTGAAATACTACCCCAAAAAGTTGATAAATTTTATTTTCCAAACATTGATGAAGGGGTAGAGCTTGGGTTCAAGAAGAATTCACTATCGATAAAATATTCCACCCAGAGGACAAATGTCGATGGCTTTCATCAAAATGAGCCAAGTAGGCCACTAATATCAGTGGAAAGGTTGGACATGGACCAAGAAAGAACCAACTTAATTTTGGAGGAAATTCACCGGCAAATGGCACTGAACTTGTCTAGAAATGTCATTTCCATCTCTAAAGCTTGTAATTGAGCAGCCGTAGCTGACTATAAACGGCACAATGAAACCCAGTTCCCGATCATCACTTTTTAGCGAAATGGCTTGATTCTAGTAATAAAAAGTTAATAAATGTTACTATGATCTTGTGATGAAACAATATGAATATGCATTGTTCAAATAATTTTATGGACCTTATTAATTCAAAAATCTTTCATTAGCGTTATTTCATTTTCCATTGGATGATACAAGCCATGACCAACTAACCACTCAATAAAGGACAACTTTGGGGTCATAGTTATAGTATCAATGAATGACAAGAGTTTGCACGAGTCTGGCAGGACACACACACACACACACAGGATCACTTTTAACAGACTGATGTACTGGGCCTGATGAATGAGGTGATTGCTCTTCGTAGTTCACGTCTCTGTGCTCATTCAAACCATGATCAACATCTCATGCAATCCTCATTCCTTGGCTTTCGTGTTCATGATGATTTCCACACTCTCAAGTTGGTCATACATTGGCTCTGACCCGTCTTCCCACAGTGATGTTGGAACCCCTTCCAGAAGTTTTTGTGGAAAGATGTGAAATGCTGTGTCGTTAAAGATATCCGTGAACTGGAAATTGTTCCTCAGCGGTATTTCTTCATGGTATGGAAGAATCTGTTG
>JZLH01S0136214.1:0-14145 GCA_001188425.1 Eucidaris tribuloides
TCATTAATATGCTTTTCACATTGTTCTGCTTTTATTAAAGCCAACTTGCTGTCACGGTGAACCTTGCCTTTAAGCGATTTTAGGGGACTATTTTGTTAATTTTGGGGGCTAAATTGCCCCTTGCCCCAGTGTATTTCCTCTGCTGTATCTACCAGAATGTTGGCAAAACAGGGGCTAACGAAATTGTTGTTTTTTTTCTCTTCCCTTGCATACATGTACTTGTCACACTGATTCATCAATCAATTCGTGATCTGGAACTCTTTTATTTTGCATGGACAGGTGAGTAATTCATTGACAACAAAGATGTACATGCTAAAGATGTATGAAGTGTATCTAATTCCTACTTTTATTTTTCTGTTATCTCACATCTGCGTGATCATGTTTTTTATATAAGTTATGTGTAAATGTCAACCAATATGTGTGTGCATGTTATGCCCAGAGTTTTCCCACGATCTGCAGAAATTACAAAATTTGGAGGAGAATGCAAACAACTCAAGTTTTGAAAAAAAAGTAAAAGTAATTTTTTTTTTAATAAAGTTTTGCTAAGTTTGTGGTGAATATTAGAATAGCATAATTAAGAAAACAGAAGAAACCGAGTTACTTTATAAAGCAGAAGAAAGCAAAATTTGACATTTATAAAGCAGAAATCTTTGGGCCTTTAATAGTGTATGTATGTTTGTGTGTATGTATGGATTGATTGATTGGTTGATTGATTGATTGATTGATTGAGTGATTGATTGATTGATTGATTGATTGATTAATTGATTGATTGATTAATTAATTGATTAATTGATGGATTTGGTAGTTTGTTTATAGGGGTCCTTTCTTGCTGCTTTCTTCATGATATCCTGTAACAGGATATAAGGACACCCATTAAAGCCCAAGTTTAGTTTTGGGGATTTTTTGTTATTTGAAAGCTTTATGCCCCAAAGTCATAACCCTGCAATAATAGATTCTGGATGTCTTTAGTTTTTGTCTCGCCTGCGTAGCGGTGCGAGACATAGGTATCACTATTTCTGGCGTAGGTGTCGGCGTAGGCGTAGGCGTCGTAGGCGTAGGCGTCGGCGTCGTAGGCGTCGTCAACAATTGTGTTGTACACACAATAACTTTCTATAGCTTCGAGGTGGGATCACCAAATTCATATCAGAGGTCCATCTCTTGAAGGCGCAGGCCAAGTTCGAATATGAGTCAAATTTGAATAAGGTCAAAGGTCAATGAATTTTCCATGACTGGCACTGTGCTATGTTGTACACACAATAACTTTTCAATTCGAGGCTAGGATTGCCAATCTCATCAAGAGGTCCATCTCTGAAGGTGCAGGTCAAGTTCGATATGTGAGTTTGAATTTGATTAAGGTCAACAGGTCAAAGGTCAATGAACTTTCCATGACTGGCATGTGTGCTGTGTTGTACACACAAAAACTTTCTATAGCTTCGAGGTGGGATCACCAATTCATGACAAGTAGGTCCATCTCTTGAAGGTGCAGGTCAGTCAAATTGAGTTTGAGATTGGATTACAGTCAAAGGTCAAAGGTCAATGAACTTTCCATGACTGGCACTGTGCTGTGTTGTTCATCCAATACTTTTCTATAGGCTCGAGTGGGATCACCGAAATTATCACAGAGGTCCATCTCTTGAAGGCGGCAGATCAAGCTCGAATATGAGTTGAATTTGAATAAGATCAAAATAGCAATGAACATTCCATGACTGCCCTGCGTAGCCGAGGCGATGACCATAGGTATTCACTATTTCCGGCGTAGGCATCAGTGTAGCGTCGGCGTAGCTCGTCACAACATTGTGTTGTAACACAAAATAACTCTTCTATACTGCTTCGAGGCTGGGATCACCAGAATTCGACCACGAGGTCCATCCTCTTGAAGGCCAGCAGGTCAAGTCCGAATATGAGTTTGGAATTGGAATACAGGTAAGGTCAAAGTCATATGAACTTTCCATGACTGGCACTGTCTATTTGTAACACCACAAGTAACTTTCTAATACCTTCGGAGGTAGATTGCCAAAGATTCATACCAAGAGGTCGCTCTCTTGAAGGTGCAGGTCACAGTGACGATAGTGAGTTGAATTTGATTAAGGTCAAAGGTCAAAGGTCATGAACGTTTCCATGACTGCAATGTCTGCTGTTGTAACAGCAATATATATTTCTATACGTTCAAGGCTAGCATTGCCGAAATTCATACAATGAGGTCCACTCTTGAGTGCAGTCAAGTTCGGAATAGTGAGTTGAATTTGATTAAGGTAAAGGTCAATGAACTTTCATGACTGGCACTGTCTATGTTGTACACTCTAAAACTTTCTATAGCTAGGTCGGGAAAATCACCAAATTCAGTTTTGACATGCAGTTCTCTTCATGACGGGATATGCAGGCAGAAGACATACGCTTGGCGTTTGCCCTTGTTTTTATATTAATTAATGAAAATGTCGGGGGGGGACTCGCTCTACAAAATATTTACATTATAGCATCTAAAGGTAAAAAGGCTTTAAGATTGCCATGTGTTATACCTCATCTGAAGAGTAGCAGTCACCCAGGTTCATTTCAGATGAAGGTATAACTCCATCGTAACCTTTTTTTGGTTTGGGTTTTTTTTTAAATTAACTTAATGAAAGAATTTTGAACTATATTTTGCATTATGAGGCATCCAAAGGTTAAAAGGTTCAATGAGTTATAGCCTCATCTGAAAGAGTGCGTCTGCTCTTCAGATGAGGTATAAACATGTAACCTTAAAGACTTTTTTAACGCCTTTAGTGCTATATTATTGGAAAAGGTAGGAGGTGGATGTGGGGGGGTCCCCCCCCCAAGATTTTCATTAATTAATTAAAAAAAAACTAAAGACATTCAAGTCTTATTATTTCCAGGGTTATGACTTGGTGGCATAAAAGCTTTCAATAACAAAAATCCCCAAAACTAAACTTGGGACTTTATAAGCTAAGCAATACAAGTGATGTGCATATAACCATCTAAGAAATAAATAAGTCATGTGTCGTATGGTGGACCCGCCTTTGCGTTACAGGCACCAATTATGAATTTTGTCACTTCGTTGCATTATAAACAATATAGATCAAAAAAGTACTTATCAGAAACCACGCCACAAAAGTATACATTTTCTGAAAGCTTATACTTCGAGAATCTGAATCATCCAGGTCTAAGTTTGCTATACAGGGTGTGTAAAAAAAATTAAAAGGGTAATATATCACAAAATAATAATAGTTTTGGTGATTTATGATGACAACCCTTACACAAAACGTTGTCAGTAATTAAGTTATCATGGTCATAATTGATGTATATATGTGAAAAAGCACACTTTGCATTGCCTTAGAAAATGTATGTTTTCACTACTTTTTGAATTTTCAGATGTGGTGAATACAGGCTGTGACAAAATATGTAAAAATGTGTTGCGATTTGTGTTTACAAAAACATTAATTTAGCACTAATTAAAAAACAATTTATTAACTAACTACAATTTTTAGAGGTTAAATAGTAAGGATCTATTGTTTAATAAATGGATCAGTAAGTCTATTTAAAAATTTCAACCAAATGTAGCCCATAAAGTGAACGTACTTGTGTGTCTTACATGGCACGTACTATCATGCTTCATACGTGTACATAGCAATTGTAAGCGTATAAGCCTACACAAACATAATTAATTAATAATTAATGCCTAGAAGACAATAATTTCATTTTACGATTGAGAATTGTGAAGTAACAACAATGTGTCAAGTTAGTCACATGCATATCATAGCTCTCACACATATAGCTTATACTGGCTGCAAGAAAGATAAGAAAAAAAAAGATATCACGTGAAATTTGCAATTTCTTCATACGAGATGATACACACTTCGCTCCACCGCTTATCTCCACCGCTTATGGCCACCAGATTTACCTATCGTTAACATTTTTGCATTTTCGCACTAATTAAAACAAAGTGTCATACAGATTGTTACTCAGATTTCAAAAAGCTAGTAATTTTGACTGTAGAATGACCCAAATTTTCCCATCATAATTGGATCAAAGAATAGCTCTGGGATCAGACAGTTGAATGAAGAGAGGGACAAAATGTACCACCAAGGGGTAGTTTGGGGTCACCATACAACACAGTGACATATGTCACTGGCGAGAACTGTTCCTAATCCAAGATTGGCAACAATTACATCTAGTTTCCCTTTTAATTTAAATCCCAGTCCTTCATGCGAATGTAGTACTCAGTAAGGGTACATCAGTTTGTGGAGAAACTTGAAGACTGTGATAGATAATATCTCCAATGCTCTCATTCCAACAAATTAAACCGTGGAGACGTGATACGTGCAATATTGTCTGGGCTTTTTTCTCATTTTAGTGACAAATTAGAATGCGGTGGTTGTCCAAATGATGTGTTTTACCAATAGATGTTGTCAGCTTTGACATTTAGCCGCTTACACATCCACAAAATTGCTCATCGTTCTTTTTCTGTTCAAGACTCAGACTGGATATTGACTTACATTCTAGAAAGTTCCATGATATTCATGTTTGCTGTAAATTTTACCCCAAATCCGCCTTTCAACTTTGGTTTACCATTTTAGGCTGAAAGGCTAAGAAAACATTTGACTACAAGATATATTTTGATCTTAATAATAATATTAATAATAATGATGATGATGATGATGATGATGATGATGATGATGATGATGATGATGATGATGATGATAATAGGGTGCCGAGAAAAGTGCTTGAACTATAACTCTAGATGCAACTTTCGTACTAGGAAGACTGTGCATTGTAGGAATCTTTAGGCAATGTGTTCTTGCTTGGCCTATGGCAGACTGGCTTAAGTTTTATCTATGAAGAGCCCTGAGAACACTACAATACTACTACTACTACTACTACTAATAATAATAATATGTTCATTTATTTACATGTGGAACTCTTACACAACTGGTTTCAAATACTTTACAAAAATAGTCAACTACTTAAAAAATATGATTTTAAGAGTCTCTTGAAATTCTCCGGAGTGAAGGTGCAGTAGGAATATAGTGAGGAATATAAAAAACAAAAGTTGTAGCAAAATTTGTACTTTTCTACTACACACCAAACTGTTTCCGGCTCGATTTTGGTGACTGACAGAAGTTACTGAAAAGAGTGCGGAACTCGATACCTGGTTTCGAAGTTCTAATGGCAGCAATCCAATGCCGGTTTCAGTCACGCAATACCCCACCACCCCTGAAACTAATCCCTCCAAGTTCACAGCATGCATCACTTCTGCTGGTCAAAATACGACTATGAGAATTATTTTCTCTCTTTGTAAGGAGATGTATAATTTTATAGTGCGGTCTGTGTCAGTGGCACAGGCTTTTGAAAGTGCAGTTATTAACTTATTGCATTCTACAATGTGACTTCTGCTTTGGGTTAATAATAGTGTCAAAGTGTGGTTTTGAAAATCCAAGAAGCAATGTGTTGTGTATTGCAGCAAGTTGGGACATGATGTGTATATCAATACAGGCAGATTATTTTTATAAGATATGTGGAAGGAGAATACGTGATATAAAATGTATGGGTCATATTGTGACAATACGTAACTCCTGTATGAAGAATTTTGATGGCATTTACTATGAAATTAGAACTGTTTCCTTACATGTATATCAAAGTCTTTTTTGTCATTTTTTCTTAAAATGTAATCTAAAAAGTTTAAGAATATAAGTCTGAAAATGAAAATAGAGATGAAATTTTGAAATATAAATTGTGAATTTATTGCAGGAACAAAACTGGAATTTGCAATGCAATGAGATGAGCCACATTTCTACAAATATGTCTACAAAGGCATGATGCTATTAAAACTGTTCTGAAGATACAGTGATAGGGATTCATATTGATCAATTCATGTTGTGAAGGGGCAATTTCAATTTAAACTTTCATTGCCATTGTGATTATGGCCAATTTAGACAAGACTGCAGTGTACATGTAATTAGTCAAATTAGGCTAAGAATGTGTTTCCAATACAATTTCATGCAGAATTGTACCAATTTCCTCCTCACAACATGATTGGAATTTGGAAGTAATGCATTATCTAAACATTTGGGTAGCTATTTGATGTCTCTAGTTTGGCCTTAATTGGAGAAGGCACCAGCAACTAACAGGCATAAGTTAAGAAAATATTTGAGTTCTTGCCAACCAATCAGATTGCACGTGCACTGTAGGGAGCTGACCATGCATGACCAATGCATTAATTCTTAAAGGTAAATGGCATGATTGGGGGTAGTCCTCAACTTGGGCTGAAAGTACTCTAGAATCAACTGAACTATGCAAGGATTCTCCTGTGAAAATCTTGTAGTCAAACGTTGACTCATTCTAAAATAAACAATGTCAATATCACTCGTAGCACGGAAACCTGCAGTGTGGCTCTCTATGGGGCTTATTTTTATCGTCCCCAGATAAAATTAAGATACTCTTATGTTTATGCTTGATTCTTCTTAAGTAAACAAATTACAGACAAATCCTCCCAGGTGGGAGATCCACTCCTACTAGTGTATAGTTGGTGTGTATTTCAACTCATTTGGTTCTTGAGGCATTTTCAAGTGTTCCCAATCATGTCACTAACCTTTAAGATAATTGAAATCAGAATATCTGCTGCTGACTTTTTCAACCACTACCTAACCTTGATATGACAAGGAAGTAGTTTGTTTTACAGGAAGTAAGAAGTCAATACCATTGCAAATAAATATGGTTATAAAAGGTGCTCTGTGCAAAGTTGTGAAATGGAGGTGGTCAGGGTCTCATGTGTGGCAGGACCATGAGTTTGGAATGTCCTAAGCAGATATTGCACTTTTGATGAACTCTATTCATTCTACATTATTTGATGTGTTTGTTTGCATACATATACAGCTTTTGTTGACTCATTTCTGTGTCACCTCATGTCACCACTAACCATATACCACTATATAACCACTATATATTTCTTTTTCTGTTTTTATTTATGTCAAACGGTCAACAATATATACACTGTAATACCCCCCAAAATGAAGTAAAAAAAAAAAAATGAGTGATATATTTTTCAGATTTGCCCATAAATCTTCAATGGCATGATTTTCCATATATTCTAAAGCTGAATAGGGTGAATCAATGTTCACTATTTTCAAGTCGATTAGACTAGACCGATACGATATCAAAATTGTCATTAGTCAAGTCAGTGTCCTTGTGAATAATGCATTTTACTGATATTTACACCCCTATATTTGATAGTGGTCTTTTCCACCATAAATAAGGAACCATGATGAGCAGATTGTACCATTGTGTCAACAGGGTAGCTAGCTACTGTAGACGAAGATAGTCTGGTGTACTGTGTAGTCTCTCTTGAGTCCAAGGGCAACTGCACAGAAGCCTATTCTTGACTTCTGAGAGCTTTGCACTTTTATCTGACCTTTACCAATGCTTTTCTGGGAAAGGAAAAAAAAATCTTTTAAATACAGCCAGTGCGTGTTGTTGAACTGACAGAGGAACTAAACATAGCTAGTCACTTGGCCTTGATGTTTTGGCTCATCTCAACATGCAATTGATAGGGTAATTAGCATACTACATCATACTGTAGTGATAATACAAGACATGTGATTGGTCAGATTGTGTGCTGGTGGATAATTAGCATATTGTAGCATACTGTATTGATAAGACAAGCCATGTGATTGGTCAGATAGTGTGCTGGTGGATGATTAGCATACTATGTAGCATCCTGTATCATGATGACAACCATTTTTTTCCTCAGATTATTTCATGGTTAGAACTAACAAAATAGATAGGACTATAGATAAATGAATATGTATATGAATGAATTGATAAAAAAGAAAGAAAACTAAATAATTGAGTGAGTGAGTGAATGAATGAATGAATGAATGAATGAATAAATAAATAAATAAATAGGTAAATTATTAAATAAGTAAAGGAATGAATAAGTTCATGAATAAAAACTGAATAAGTAACATAAATAAATAGTGTTTATTTGAACAGATAAATAAATTCAATGTGACCCCCCCCCCTTATTTCTGTTAAAAATCTTTGAACCTCTTCAGATGCATGGTTCAAACTGGCTAGCATGGCCATTATTACTAAATCATATGACATCTTTTTTTTAATGATATAAATGTGGGAGATAATTTTGTGTTTACATGTATACTGTAATAATCTAAAATTAAAATCTGCTTATCTTGACAGAAGGTTAAAAACTTGTTCTTGTATTCATCTCCCAACCCAATATCATTATGGCTGTGATGTCTTTATAACAATTCTGCATTGATGAAAAGATCACAATATCAAGACATGCATACATGTACAGTGGCATGATTACACCAGTGAAAGCTCCCTGAGCAATGTACATGTGTAGCTGTAGACACGTACATTCCATAGTTTTGAATACATGTATATGAAGCGATTGGGGGAATTTTGTAGACCAAGAGTCCTATAAATTGAGGGTCTGATAGACTGATCTTCCATTAAACAGTAAGGGTTCAATAGCACAATTATTGAAAAAGGGTCTGGTAGACAGAATTTGAAAAAAGGTCCAATAGACTAATCACTGGAAAGGGTGTCATAGACCGAGGGTCTGATAGACTGATTATCATAAAAGATCTGATTGACCCATTGTTTATGGACCCTTTTTGTTTGATCAAAAATATAACAAAAAGCACATAACATTTAAATGGACGATACATGTTTCGAAGTGGCTCACTTCATCTTTAGTCTGAAAATAATACAGAGTTGTTGGTATTTATACATGTCTGATGCAAGCAATTGGTTACTGAAAATTTTTAATTTATACACCCCGGGTATCAAGAACCATTTTAAGAGTGTAGCTACATAAGATTACAAATAGTAAGTGATATAAGGTGAAGGAACCGGGGGGCAATTTATAATTTGAAGAAAAAAAAGTGGTTGTATATATGTAGTTCAGTCAGGGGATAGGGGGGTGGGGGGTAATTAAATAGAAAGCAATATTTGGTAATTATACACCTGTTGGTTGAGTTGGGGGTTTGTCCATTTAATAAAGAGCCCCTCTTTGATTTTTAGTTCATCGATCTGTCAAATCCTTTTTGATTATTGCCGTCGATCACACCCGTTCAATAATCAGTTTATAGGACCCTCAGTCTAAAGGACCTTTGGTCTATCAAACTGTTACCGAGACAACTTGCAATCATTTTCTGAGACAATCTATTCCTTCTGGGCTGTTTCCTGATGCGACAGAAAATGTGTCATCATTTCCTCCATTGTAAGCCTTCCTCAAAAAGAGTACAGATGTCACATTCAAAACGAAATGGAAGAAAGCACTGTTTGCATCATGTGCAACGATGATGACAGTTTTATCGTGTGTGCGCTTATGCTTGAAAACATTTTATATTCCTATCACTGCACCCAAAGCAATGAAAATCAGTGCACTATGAATGTGTGCTCAAGATTTTTTTACCAATGATTTATGGCATTCACATTTTTTTCTGATTAATTTTAAACCATATTTTGTTGCATCCATATTTTGAGAGAAATCAAGATGTTAACCCACTGGAGACGAATCAATTTCAATATAACACACATTCCCCACACTTTCCAATCAGAGATATCTTGTTCTTAGTCTTCAACGAGTTAATAACTGTCATACAAGTACATGTATGTTAGGGTACTATCTCTCTATGTGGGGAAAGTGACTTCATAATCATTTCTTTTCATTTCTTTTCATTCCTGCAAGTTATTTTGAGACACAATGAGGAAATCCACTTAGAAATGACAATGGCAAATCTGTTGTTTGCTTTTTTTTCAGTTTTTGTGATGTCACATGTTTTTCGAAAGCATCTGCCTGTTGACGAAAAATTGTTATTAAGTTACTGTATATTACTATGATGACATGATGGACAGTACTTCATACAGCTTAGCAGTTTGCAGATATAATTACACCTGACATTTAGTTAGAATGAACATCTTTAGACATGTGCTTTTGTAAACAGAATACTGAAGATCTATACTGCCCTACTTTGGCATAAGGATTAAAGATTGTGTCAGGGATTTGCAAGTCTATTACTTCCCTTCATTATCAATACCAAAGGAAAGTTTACTACTTTGTGTTAAAAGTTTGAGATCCATTCGTCATGAATTTGTTGTTTTATGAGAAAAACTAATAACGACCTGTTACCAGAATGTTGTTCTTTCCGTGAGTTTAAATTTTGCTCAAATTGCGAATCGCGGTTATGTGTACCGTCGCAAGACCAGCGGAGCACACTGATTGGTTAAACGTCTAAACTCCACGCGACCTTCGGCTGACGGCTGATCGGAAAATTTTGGAACGGCCCATGCACGTCAACGTCACTGTAAATTTTGAAGTTTAATTGTCCAGATTTTCACAAAAACTACATATTCTACCCAAAGGTTCTTTGACACGTGTTTATTTATACTAATCTTCACATTGTGAACGATTTGAGCTGATTTCATTCATTTTACCGTTTTCTGACGTGCAAATCCTGTACTCTGTCTTTAACACTTTGGGTGCTGGGTTGTTTTGGACTTATGTGTATAACCTTTCAAAAATGTACGCTTTCTATAAAAATCCAAATGCTGTCGAGACAAGTCATTTTAACTCATTTTGTTGTTTCAATGTGTCTTCATTTTATGATGAATATTAATGGTAGGAACTTCAGTGACATTTGTCATTTGAATTGAAAAGTATGTAACTGATTGTCTTCTTGGTGCACTGGTGGGCCATTAGCACCCAAAGTGTTAAGGAAGCAAGTGACAATTCACTCAAATTTGAGTTATTGGTGTTTTTTTACATTCTAAACATGCTGTATCTTCAGGCAAAATGTAGAGGAGAAATCATCTTTCTACTGAGAGATATTGAAGTCAAAATGTCTTGAAATTGCATTGAGGCCAATGTCAATGACGGACACAAATTGCTCATTTACAAGAACACTTTTGGCACTTGCTTTCTTTTGCCAAAGTATGGGCAGTCCTCGTGATCTAGTTGTTTGATGATTGGAAAAGGGCCAGGAAAGCTTTACAAAATCAGTTAAGGCTGTATTTTGATTTATTTTAATTATGGCAAAGACAAACATGTACATGTAATTTGTAATCAACATGACCTGAGACTGATCTTTTCTGATGCAAAAGTCTGATCAGCTTTTCTTTGCTGTAGTGTAGTCTTTATACCTGTTTACATGCACCACAGTTACATAGTACATGTATGTTTGTTTAAACATCTTGACTGCAATATGATTTTCGAAACAAAAGAAAATGTACTATTTAAAAAAATGTCAACTTAAACTTTGAAAATGACTCAAATTAGTAAATCTTTGCATTCGAGATTTTGTCATAATGCATAAATTTTACTCTCAATTGTATAGTTGGTATATATTTCAACTCATTTGGTTCTTGAGGCATTTTCAAGTGTTCCCAATCATGTCACTAACCTTTAACGTTCCACAGAAATTGCACACCTATGAACATTGCATGTATTGTGTGGTGCAGATTTGCGACTTCGGTACGTTAAGAGTTACATGTAATTGGTGAACATGACTTGTCGGGTTCATGAAAAGAAAAGGGCATTAATGTCATAAAATGTTCACAGTGCTAACGACCTTCTCCTTCCCAAGGGCAAAGTCGTAATGTCCTTCGTGTTCTCAACTGATATGAAACTGAAACACACTATAACTTATGACTAAAGGTAATCCCATCAACCTTGTATGTTGTTAATGTAATTTGGCAGACCCCTCTGGGACCAGAGGTGTCGCAGGTTTAGGTGTATTACAGTGTATGTTACAACTTTCAAATTTATTGCAAAGGGTTTTCAAAATTTTCAAAGGGTTGATTGTGAAAAGTTTGTCACCAGATGTGTTTATAATTGATATTAAAAAAAAATCCCTCAGTTTCTGGCCCAAACAGAAGCACTAAACTGCTCAAAATCAGAAATGGGCTGGGTAATATTTTCTGACTTATTTCTATGTTCAGTAGATATTGTGGAATCCAATGATTTTCCACACCATGTAACTTTCATGAAAGGTATTAAGGTATAATACTGTAACTCACGGTGCTTTGTAAGAGTACTATGTTTTGTACGGTATTACACTGTATGTTCTAACTTACTACATAATATACTAAAACGATTTCGTCCGGCAATCTGCCAAGTGACAGAATGAAGATTTATGGTCATAATTAAAGAAATCCATCCAGCTCATGTTTGCAAAGGCAGATAGCCCGCTCAGAATTTGGCCCTGATATGTAGAAGTAAATCAGTGTATGTCTGATTCATTGAGACTGATGTGTATATATCAGTGTGTATAACACTGCTAGGAGATTAGATCCGATCCGATATTTACGATATTATATTTGACACGTTTGTAAATTCATGGGGTATCTATTTACAGTAGTTGCGTCACAAAGAGGCTCAGCTAGCTGCTACAAATCGCTAAGCTCACTACATGTACGGAAGGCTGTTGTTGAGTTTTAATGTTTTTAAAGCATACAAACGTAAAGAGAATTACCACTTTTTTGGGGGGGGGGGTAAGTAAAATGTAGCTATATTTCATTTCATGCCCAGTCGACCCACTTTTTCTCAAATGTCGCTATTATTTGTATGAAATGAATGTAGGTATTTAAGCATTTATCAACTGCATTTTGTATTTTATTCATTTCAATTATTCATTTCTTAGTACCTATTTATGTTTATTAAATTGTGGGTTTATATAATTAATATATTTTTCATACTTTACTCTCGGTTTATACACCGGCAAATATGGTACTTCTCCCAGTGTACTTTTAATAGTATTGACCCATAAACCATCCACCACTCTTTATAAAGAGCTTAGAGGTAGTGAAACCCATGTCAGTGCGCACAATGCAAAACAAGAAGATGGAGGATTTTTTTTTCCTTGTTACATTGTTTATTCAATGAGAAAGTTTAATGTGTAAAGCTGTAACTTGGAAAGCAAATCCCACTAAGGGAAGACAACAGCCCAGGCCAGAGGAGGTATCGCATATCCTTGTGTCAATGCAGCAAAATTTAGACAACTTTCAGTCTTAGTTTCATCTCCTTGTTTGTGTTTGTGTGTCTGTCTGTGTGAGTTAGTGTGTGTGTGTGTGTGTGTGTGTGTGTGTGTGTGTGTGTGTGTGTGTGTGTGTGTGTGTGTGTGTGTGTGTGTGTGTGTGTGTGTGTGTGTGTGTATGTGTATGTGTGTCTCTACAGTTTAGTCCAACCATTTCCCATCTATTGTTGACTCTCTCTCACCATCGCCCACACCGATCCCTATTTTCTCTGTAAACTGTGAAACTCCCCGTTTGTGGATAGAATTGCCTATACAAACAGGTGTCTGGATTTGGTTACATGTGTCTATGGAGGAGCAGGGTGCTTACAGGGGACTAACAAGGGGCTAACATCAAGCCTTGCAAAGTGGCACATGACAGCCCCCACAAAAAAAAAAATATGTAGTTTGTTTGAGTTTGCATTTCTGTTGTTTACACAAATTAGATCCTTTCTTGGCCAATTAATAGACTTCATATTTAAATCTTCTGGGGGCTCTGTCCCCTCGATCGATCGTCATTGGGGGCCCTTGTCCTGAGACCCCATGGTGAGATGCATTGTATTGTGTGTTGGATAGTGGAGCAGTACACATTCTCAATAACAAATATGGAGCTTCAGTGATACTTATTGAGAATCCCTGGTATAAATAAGCAGCCCTCCCCCCTCCCATCAAAAATTCCTGTTTATGCCCCTTGTGGTAAGGTATCAAGACATTGTATTATCCACCAGTATCCTGTCTTGGTGCTAGGTTTTTGTGGGTCATTGAAATGTGTGACCTCTATTGTTCACTGCCATTGAAAAGGTGCCCTCTATTCAGATCATGTTCTTCCATGATACGTTTCCTTTCACGATGGACCCTTCTGCTTTCACATAGCTGAAAGGTTCTTTTTGTTGTCATGTCAATTCTACAGAAAATTGCAAAGAATTATATTGATAGACGTTTGATTTCTGTAAGTGAAATCATCTGAAATGAAATTTAAAAAAATTGATCACTCTCAATCAAGCCACTGTATTTTAATTTTTTTTTCCGTTTTTGATTGTTTATATCGTCGGTTGTCCAACAGAAGGACCCTAGCATATGTTCCCTGCAGAAGGGCCTTAACCTTAAAGATTGTGTC
>JZLH01S0136225.1:5860-31936 GCA_001188425.1 Eucidaris tribuloides
CGACAACATCCACAACCATATTTTGGCCCAGCAAAAGAAAATTTTACCTCGCCAAGATCACTAGCCAAACAACTTCTGACAACGTGCGGGGGGCAGGGCGCCAATGACCAAAGACCATCTTTTGCCAGCCAAAAATTTTGCTTACCTGCCAAATTACTAGCCAAAACCACAATCACAGACTTAGCACACATGTAAATTCGTGGAGGGGACATTTGATATTGTGTCCCCACCTTCAAAGATCGTGGCAGGGGGACACACCACAGACTCAACAGCTACACACATTTTACTCGCTAGTCAGTCTGATAACTTTGTAACTTTCTACTTTTACGCGCCCGACGCCAAAATCACCTGCACGGGTGCGCAGGCAAGTGCTAATGTCCAACCCTGACAACATCAATGCATTGTGGTTAATCCATGTCTGAGGTAGTAAGCCCAGGCTGAAGCATCTAACTATACCACAGCAACTTCTACACCCCACATCAATCACGACTAAAAAAAGAAAACGGAGCGTATTGTTAGCGTCGACGCCACCCGATATAGCCGTGAAACAAGCAAGCCCCACATGACTTCACAACACAAAACTTACTGCACAAACCACACCAATAACAAAAACAAGAAAAACAAAAACAAAGCAGGTACATATAAACAGAGCACATCTAACTATGGCCAAAACGCAGTCACTACCAACTTTACCCACGAGCTAGCAAACTCTCTACGTACAGCAAAAAAAATAAAAGAGCATCACATTATTTTGGAATAAACATTGAAATAAATCAGTGTCATGCAGAGAGAAATCTACGTACTCGAGAGAGATTTTTTTTGTTTTGTGTCTCAGCCACCGATAAAATCACACAATCTTACCCGAACGGCGTCCTCCTGCTGTTTTTTAGTCATGTTCTGAGTCGGTTCATCGTGTGTCTTTGCGTGGTGGTGGAATTTTGTATATAAGAGTGAATGAGCAGTTGACTAGTTTATAGCAAAACGGAATATAAACGTGAGACAAGACAGAATCAAATGTTGGTAAGAATGTAACAAGCGATCAAGGTGGGGGGGGGGTGAAGGGGGCAGCAAGGGGGAGGGGGAGGGACTTTACGGGTGCAGATGAGAATAAAGACAGGACGCTACATATTACCTACTGAAGCATTCTTGTAACATTTACATGTAGGTTATACAGACTTTTTACACATAGATGTTAATATGGTTAGAGAGAGGGACTGCAATTTGTTGTATAAAACTCTTTGAAAAAAAAATTTAGTATGGAGATGTAATTTCTGTAAAAAAGTGTTTTCTGACGATAAAACTCATTCATTTGTACTAAAATGGGTAAAGAATACAAGATTTCACAAGATAACTCTATAAACACTTAAACTCTACAAAAGTGTTTGTTGGTACTATTACAAAATTATTGTAGTATTATAGTATTACATCCTCTGACGACTCTTTCTCAAGTTAGAGTGTATATGTGTTATACTCTTTAAAATAAGAAAACAAAAATGCTGTAAAAATAACCTTAGAAAATGTATGCTCATCAATGTCTAAATAATCTATACATGTACCAATACTCTCAATAGTAAATAGATTATGTTTTGGCTTTATGAAATTTACATGGATAACTGCATAAATATCACATTCTCTTCATAGCTAATTAGTTTGTAATTGCACTGTACCTCAATTATAAGTGTGTTATATAAAATACATCAAGTAAGAAAAAAGAAGCACTGACAATTAAAACATAATGTTTCCAAACATAATTTGGCTTTCAGAAAAGTAAACGTTACATTTCAAAATTATATGTATTGATTATTTTTGTACATACATGTACATGTAGATATGCACAGAAATGAACACTGCATAAGTCATTATAATAGATAACATGTATTTCCCAATCAGGATGTGAAATATAACAATACATACGCATAAAGATACAGAGTAAATATACCCTACATATAAGTTTTGGAAAACCAGCGTATGTATACCTGTCATAATGAAATTTGACAGTAATCATACCCACCCTAGGTTGATATTCAATTCTTAGAAAAGATTGATATTACTTCAAGAAAAGATAACAGAATGTAGTTACGTGATAGCAAGTGTGTAAAAATGCGTTGGATGGGTTGGATGATTTTTTTTGTTTTGTTTTTATTTGTTTGTTGTTGCTGGTTTTGTTTTGTTTTGTTTTTTGTTGTTGCTGGTTTTGTTTTGTTTTGTTTTGTTTTTTTTTTGGGTGGGGGGGAGGAATATATACATGTAATATTGTAGTATGTAACGTGCCATAACCTGCTGGAGATGGTTTGGTTTTGATATACAGTGTGTCTCAAAACAAATTGTGCAAGGAAAACCGCCCTCTTTGACAATGAGAAAATACTCTTGTGACATGATGCTTACATTAACGTCAAGAGCACAGTCTTAGCTTGCAAATATTGTTAGTTTGGTTAAACTTGCTTGTCTTTATTTTAAGGTATGTTAATTCGAATAAGAAAGCGTAAAATCACAATTGTGCCACTTTTACTACAGTCCCTTGTAAAAGTGACACAATTGTGATTCCACCCTTTTGTTGTTTACAACATATCTCAAAATTAAAACAAGCAAATTGAAAAGAACAAATGGCATGTAAAAGACTTTGCCCTTGATGTTGATGTAAGCATCATGTCACAATAGTATTTTCTAGTTGCCGGAGAGGGTGGTTTTTACTTGCACAATTTTTTGAGACATGATGCAGTACGTCTCAAAAAATTGCTCAAGTGAAAAGCGCCCTCTGCGACAGTTAGAAAATACTGTTGTGACACATGTTTACATCAACGTCAAGGGCAATGTCTTAGCTTTTAACTACTGTTTGTTCTTTTCAATTTGCTTGTTTTGATCTCGAGATGTCTTGTAAACAACAAAACGGTGGACTCTCAGTTGTGTCACTTTTACGGAAAGAGGGCCTGGTGCTATCATTACTGTAGTAAAAGTGGCACATTTGTGATTTTACCTTTTCGTTGTTAACTGAACATATCTCAAGATTAAAAGAAGCAAACTGAACAGAACAAATGGCATTTGAAAGCTAAGACTACGTCCTTGATGGTGATGTAAGCATGACGTCACAAAAATGTTTTTATCATTACACAAGAGGGCGCTTTTGACTTGCACAATTATTTTTGAGACACACTGTAATACAAATTCTCCATAGACCCCAGCCCAAGATATCTTGTTCTTAGTCTAGAATGGGTGAATAAAGACATAACCAAAGGAAAGGCCCACTATGTATGATACACGACATTGACGCTACCTAGAATGGGTGCAGGGTTCATACATTGGTTATGACAGAGATTTTAGAGGCCAATCCACGGAAATTAGTATTTGGGGTCAAAGGTAACTTGTTTGTGACACACATCCTGGGTATATTCAGCTTTCCGTTCTGGCAGGAAAATATCACAAATGGAAATATGAATTCCTCTCCAACACTTAACATGAAATTCATAACAAACGATGAGCTTTTGCAATTATGATGACCATAATTGGTCTGTTACTTCCAACATTCTTCAGTACTTTTAATGTTGAAGTACACAAAATGTGTACTTGATTCTCGAGTGGTTTTATCCCAAAGTAAGGGCTTCGTTCAATTCTCCCATGTCCCTTTAACGTGGCATGTCTGTATCATACACAGTGACCTCATCCCACCCCCTGCCCCGCCCCCTCCTCACCTTCTCCACGTAGTCGATATCCACCGTCATCATTTCTTTCAGGGTCTGGAGGACTTTGATGCACAGCTTCTCCTCGTTCTCTTCTAACAGCTTCTCTGTATGCTTGATGAGTCTGCAGCAAAACAAAGAGATGAAAAGAATCAAGACTTGCATCAGTTCATATCCGCACATGAGGTTTAACCCTAATCAGGCTGGGCTTTTTTGGCTATGCTACATCCGGGGGGATTACCCCCCCCCCCCCCCTTGAGATCTCGGCTGTCGATTGCGCCGAAAATCGGCACGTTACCCATCACGTAATCTACAAGACTGTATAGTTAATTACCAGGAATTAATTTCATATTAATTAATTATGCTAATTTATGCGTAAAATCATAATTAAGCTATAAATCACTAATTAAAGCTCCTACACTGCTAATTTTTGTGTCTGGACACTCTTTTTAGCATTTTTAACAAGTTTACTTGAAAAAAATCCGGAATCAAAATTGATTTCCTATGTATTTTATTGTTTTTTCAAGTTTCTTATGTATTTCTGTGTTTTTTCAACCTTTTGTTTTCTATTGTTTTTTTGATGAAATTTGTCGGGGACACTTTTGCGGTCATAAACAGCACATAATTAATTTCAACCAATGAAAGTAAAAATAATCATAAACAATTTGTATTGGAAATGTACACAAACTCACGTTTTTGAGTGATTTTTGGGGTGACATGCAAGTACAAAATGTTATGTAACTTGGGAACCGCGTACCCGGACGTCACAAATTTGGTCTCAAAAGATGCGCGACATTCGACAGAAAACGTCATGAAACACCGTGGCAACTACTTCGCGCGCCGCAGACATTTTGCGCGAAACGTCTAGGGGTCCGCCCCCCCCCCCACCCAGCCTTTTTAGGGTTGAATAATTATTAGATTGAGTACTTGCCCAACAACAAAATTTTTATATCAACTGTTTTCAAACCATCTACGAACAGATGGTATTCCGAAAATGTCATTCCAGGACAGAAAAGAGTCGTTGAAAACAACAGAACACTTGATTTTTTACAAAACTTCTACACAATTCATTATCCTGACAAAGTACTAACACAGAAATCAACATGTGTGTGACAATTTGAATTATTATTGTTGCAACACAAGGGGACGGTGACAGAAAATTCACCTGTTTAAACTGCCAATCCTACAATTATTTATAACATTTGAAGTGAACTATTCCCATAACATAATGCAAATGTTTAATGCTCTCACATGGAAACCAACGAAATGGGGAACTCTGATGAAAGATTTTCCACTTTAACCAGTATTCCAGTTTATCTTTAACTCTTAATGTGTTGTTATATTATGTTTCTGTAATAGTGTTGCTGGTGCAAAATTGTACCATAAATAGATGTTCCAAATACATGTAGATCAATAAATTTCAAATAAATGCCGATAATATCGAAGCAGGCATGCTGTTACAGTTATCATTGCCATTTTGTTGGGAGATATGGACTTTTCAGAAAATCACGAGATTTTTCATGAAGTTAAGGCCTTTTTGCCCATATAACAGTTTTCACTCTCCCTAAGATTTTACCGTGGCACTGCCCCTGCCTGTAAAATAAGTAGGTTTAAACTTACTTGCTGATAAACCCTCCACTCTCGCATTTCTGTCTGGCCTCAGTGCCCATGGGAAAGAGAAGCTCTGGCCTGTGCAAGACGTCCACTAAGACCGACAACTCAGCCTGGACGAGGGGTCTCAGCTGGTCCTCTAATACTGATACGATGTCCTGCGAGACGAAGAAGAAGGAAGTTTCAATGAGAAAGGTGCAAACATTATTCGCTTTCTTACGGTATTCGAGATGTGTTGGGCTAAACATCAGCAGTGTTTACAGTCTGTTTGTCCCACTTTTTTGTGGGGTTGAACATTTCCTTCCTTAATGGCTGCTTCCAGGCTTTCATGTCTGTGGGATCCATGTGGGTGATATTGATACCAGATATTTTGGCATCTTCTTCTATGGTTTCCTTCCATGTTTTCTGGGTTTTCCATGAAGCCTTCTTCCAGTGAGCAGAAAGTTTAAAGCCCACTGAAGTCAGTGTACAGCCTTTTCTTCATAACTGTGCCACCCCAATCATGCCCACTGACTAAGGACTTCATTCCCAGTTCTTTCATGTTGTTATGTCTCCATTTTCTCAATTTCAATTTATTCACACTTTCATAAAAAACATAAAAAACAAATACAAACAGTGTAAAAAATACAGTGCCAGTAGACATTACATACTACATATCACACGATAACATGAAATGAAACAGTGGGTACAGAAACGATTGTATACAAAAGTGTTTGGAATCGACAGGAAGGCACATGTCATTGCCCACGTCAATGCCCATGTTTCGCTCCCATATATCAGGCATTTTCTCACACCGGCATCATACACTTTTCCTTTCACTCTAAGAGGGGTCACTTTTGAGCTGAGGATAGGAGAGAGTTCACCAATGATATGATAGAAACTAAATGATATGAAATAAATGAGGCAGCCTTCCTGTAGGACATATTCCCAAGTAAATTATTTTATCCTTGTATAATGCAATAAGTTTCCACTATATTTCATATCAATCAATAGGATAAAGATTACTGTTACTTTGAATTCATATTGAATGATCTTTTATCTCAGAAAAATCAAAACGTATCATGGGGGTTAACATGCACAAATTCAAAGTGGAGGGAATTGACTGCACAGCAACTTCAGATGGTACTTACCTGGAGTCCTTCAATGATACTCCTGTAGTCCCGTGAGATCGCCATCATGGAGTCTCGCCTGAGTCGGCCCTGGCTCAACCAGTGTCTGGTGTGCTTCATGACGATCTGGGACTTGGAGAACAGCGTGTTGACCTGGCTGTCCAGGTCTACCGGGATGGCGATGCCACGATTCTTGGCTGAAAATGGAGTTGAAATTCAGACGGAATAAAGGCAGCCCACATTTACAATTGAAAACCATATCGATCATGTATGATTGGTAACAATGTTTTCCTGCCACCAAATCAGATTTGTCCCAGATCGGTCATGAAACCATTCTCCTCAGAATTAAAAAGTAAGTCCAGATAGAATGATTTAATCATTCTCCTCAGAATTAAAAAGTAAGTCCAGATAGAATGATTTAATCATGATTGTTGTTACATGTGTGAGATGCAAGAAAAAAGACATATTACTCTAACAGGCATGCCTATGATGCAATGTCAATCAACTGACGGTCCTCCATGTCACTGAGTTGCGCAAAACCTCGTCAACATGTTTGCTAGAGTATCGTCTCTTGTCTTACTCTGTATTTCGCCCATTATGTAACCAGAAGTGGCACAAACATAGAGCGGGGAATTGGTCTAAAGTTCCTGGTTCAGTTCAGTAGGGGCCCAAACAAGGTCTCAAACTTTTCCAGGAGGCTTCTGGGGATGATACCACCCACGACATTGCATTTTCACTATAACCCTCCTGATGAAGCTTAAGACCCTCAGTTGGCTCCCTACCCAAGTAAACCAGGAACTTCAAATTGATTTCATGCTCCTTGTTTCTGCTAGTCTAGATTCTTTATGAGGCGTAGCTAGTATGTGCCACACAGCAGTTTGGAGAAGCAGCAAAGAATGAGATGGTGATCCGACATTTTCTCCAGTGACAGTTGCTCCGGTGACAATATCTCAGAAGACAAAGAGTTAGGGTTAGGGTTAGGGTTGAGGTCAGGGTTAGTGTATGAAATAATTATTGCATCAATCGTTTCCAGAGCAAATGTCAGACATTCAATGAGATAGGTGAAATAATATCATATCAGAATGTTGACGAGATTTTGGGCAACACAGTGACATAAGTGGTTAGTCATTAACATTGGATCATAGGCATGGCTGTCAGAGCCTCATTTCTTTCTTGTCACACCTTGATAAATGTAATTAATGTGCTTTCCTGGTTTAGCTCTCTTAACTTTCTCTCACTTTCTTTCTTTCATTCTTTTTTTTTGAATTTCATAGTTTTTCTGCATTTTGCTACCAAATGTTATTCTTCCTTGTTACTTTTTTTCTAATAATATTGTAAACATATTTCAGTAACCAGTTTCTGATGTTTAGGTGGAAAGAAGTTACTGTATTTGCAACTGACAAACCTTCCCCATAAAAATAAAGAGATATATAAATAAATAAATAAAAATAAATAAACAAATAAATAAACTAGAACATTCAATTATATCCTACCGATATCTGTTAGTGTCTTGATGCAGTTTTCCACGTCATGTTTCTGTTGCCCCGACAACCACGAGCACTGCGAGACTCGGAACGCTCCTTGAAGTAACCGGACGAACATGGGCTGATGGGACTGTAAAGACACAACAGAATATCACAACAATGAACATGTACAGACATTTAAACTTCCATTTTTGCAATCCTCTAAAAAATATTTTTATCTGGTAATAAATTCTGGAAATTGATGTAAGCTAGCTATGGAAGTGTTATTACAGAGATGGAGCTAACAGAGTGAAGCTGTTCTCGATTGCACCATAGATCAGTATTCTTCAGGACCTGAGGACCCTTCCCCATTTTTTTCCTTGTCACAAATCACTTAAGGTTTTCCCCCTCCCCCCCCCCAAATTCTACCCTGTTGCTGCCCATGAATTTGGGTGCCAGGGCCCAAAGCAGCTGTTTTATGGTGGAAAACAATTCACAGAGACAGGAAAAAAGTCTCACAAATTTGGTCAAACATAATTTTGAAGGGGCAAAATTCTTCAGAGGTGTAATGCTTCCTCTCCGCAAAAAAGGGGGTGCTGAAGCACCCTCCATACTCTGGGCTCCTAATGGGGAGGCCTCTCACCTGAACTGCTGTACTTTGGTCAGCAAATGGCGAGCTGAAGAAGGTGGTGATGATGTTCATGATGGTCTCTGTCACATATTTCTCTAACATCAGGTCTGCATGTTTCCTGTCCGTGGTAGCATTGCATACCTGCATAACATGGAGTGCAATCAAGAGAGAGGTAGAAATCGGTCCTCTTTAGAATATTGTGACTGTGCATCAAGGAATCAACAAAGTCGCATGGGTTGATGTTTTGTTAGCTGAAAATATGAGTTTGGGATTAACATGGCAATTTTTAGTTGTTTATACGTTGTTGTTTTTTGAAAATTGTAACACTTATTCTACCTAAATATGAAGTTTGGAAGCTAGAAATTAAGTTTATATGGTCTTTTTTGCAGTTTTGCTAGACCCATGTTGTTTTGTTTTTCTCAGGTTTGTATCCAGAGAGTGAGAAGAAATGTGAGGACCAATGAACACGAGGCTTCCGTTTCCTGATATTTTGCAGCATTGTTTCATGCTTTAAAGGAAGGAAAGAAGAAATGGAGAAAAAAGGGAGGAGGGGAGGAGGGAAAGAAGGAAAGAAGGCAGAAAGGAAAGGGAGAAATGAAGAAAAGGAAGGAAAGGAAGGAAAGATGGAAAGAAGGAAGGCAAAAAGGCCAAAAATGGAAGAAAGGAAAAAGGAAAGATGGAAGGAAGAAAAGATGGGAGGAAGGAAGGACGGCAAGAAGAAAGGAATAAATGAAGGAAAGAAGAGAGGAAGGAAAGAAGGCAGAAGGGAAAGGGAGGAAGGAAGGAAAGACGGGAAGAAGAAAAGGAAGGAAATGAGGAAAGAGGAAGGGAAGGAAGCAATGAAAGAAAAAAGGAAGGAAACAAGTAAAGAAGGAAAGAAAGAAGAAAGGAAAGAAAGAGGAAAGGAAAGAAGTAAGGAAAGAAAGAAGAAGGGAAGGAAAGAAGAAGGGAAGGAAAGAAGTGGAGGAAGGAAGGAAGGAAAGGAGGGAAAGAAGAAAAGAAGGAAGGAGAGAAAGAAGGAAGGAAATAATGGAAAGAAACAAGTAAGGAAGGAAAGAAAAGAAGGAAAGAAGAAAGGATGGAAAGGAGAAAGGAAAAAAGAGAGTAAGGAAGGAATAAAGGAAGGAAAGAAGGAAAGAAAGACGGAAAGAAGGAAGGACTGACTCACCAGGGCCATGTCTACCAGGAAGTTATCAAAGAGAGTCCACATGTGGTTACTGGTGTAGATCTCCTTCATCTCCACCTCAGTGTCAACGTAGCAGTGATTCAGGAAGTTGATGTATGCATTCTTCACCTGTAAGAAATAAAATCAAGAAATGCACAAATCAATAAATATATAAAATAACATATTAATTGAATATATTATGGATAAATAAATAAATTACGAGTCCAGTAAAGGATGTAAGAGAGATAGAGATGAAGTGCATGGCATCACTACCACCACTGCCCCAGTTGAGGGGCACCCGGTCCAGGGGCGTGGCCTCACTACCACCACCCGTTAAGGGGTGTGAACTTACTACCACATCACTCCAGTTGAGGGGCATGGCCTCACTACTACGTCACCCCAATTGAGGGGTGTAACCTCCATACCACCACCACCAGTTTCAGGGGTGTTGCCTCACTACCACCACCCGTTCAGAGGACGTGGCCTTACTATCACATCACCCAGTTTGGGGCATGGCCTCACTACCACCACCAGCCCAGTTGAGGGACATGGCCTGACTACCACCACCCATTGAGGGGCATCGCCTTAATACCACATCACCCCAGTTGAGGGGCATGGCCTTACTATCACCACCCAAATAAGGGGCGTGACCTCACCACTTTTTCCCTAGCTGATCGACACGGCCTTATTACCACCACCATTGAGGGGTATGGCCTTACTACTCCTCCCCCCCCCCCCCAATGAGGGACATGACCTCACTACTACATCATCCTGGTTGGGAGCGTGGCCTTACTACCCACCAACAACAATTTGAGCAGTGTGGCTTCACTATAATCATTCAATTTAAGGGCATGAACTTACCTCGGGCACACAGTCGTTGTGAGTGACGACCCTCACGATGTCATCCAGGGGGAGCAGCGAGTGGCACTTGATCTCGGTGTAGACGTTCTTGCCCTCGGTGCAGCAGGCCAGGAGCTGCACCAGGTGGATGTGGTACTGGGACGGACTGGAGTCGTCGATGCGCTCCCGCTCGTTGCGCATCATGCCGATGAAGGAGCGGAAGGAGGTCTTGTCGTTGTAGAACAGGAGGACATCCTCGCCGGCACTCACCAACTGCAAGGACGAAATCAAGCGATTATTTATTACTCATCGTATCTTCATTTATTTATTTATTTATTTATTTATTCATTCATTCATTTATTTATTTATTCATTTATTTATTTATTCATATATTTCAAGCACCTATTTATTCATTTATCTAGATATCTTAACCTACTTCATTCAATATCTTATCTTATTTATTTTATTTACATACATAAAAATGAATAAAAAATAATCAATGAATAATTAAATAAATATTCAGATTAGTAATTTTACTGAATAAACAAATCAATCAGTCAATCAATAAGTAAATACAACAATAAATATTACATAAATCAATCAATCAATCAAAATCAATGGTGGGTAACATTTTGGGGACAAAAGCTTAAAAGGCACTGCATAACAATGTTTCCAGTTTAAAAAAATCTGAGCTACATGATTCCCAATGCTACTAGTGTCTTTGATACAGTCTAAAAATGAAGCCCTGAAAAAATTGCAGTGTAAAACAATCATTAAGTGCTTTAAAAAAGTGAAAATCATTGAGAGACCATTCCAGCTTTTCTCCATAGACTGCTGTGTTGCAGAATTTCCTATCGCCCGATATAAAATTAATGTGCCATATTGTACTAGTGACAGCATAACTGTCCAAACTTTTGTGTTCTAGGGTGTTTATTTGTCCATTCAAACACTGTCAGATATGTCAGATAGCAAAGTTCGACAATTTTTTTAACAGGTCTTCCACAGTGTTATATAGTGTCTTTAACCCTAAAAGGACTGGGCTATTTTGGAGGTGTTGAGGACTGTGGGGGGGGGGGGCCCATGATGCCCCCCCCCCCCTTCTGATCTCGGCCGTGGAGCACGCGACCGTGCTGAAATTTGGCATGCAGGTTCCTTTCAACATAAACTCTAAGTCAGTATAGTAATTTTGGGGGGAAAAAATTTAATTAATATGAATTAATAATGCAAATTTACGTATGAAAAACATGATTTGCATATAAAACACTCAATTTCACTTGAAATATTGTAATTTTTTGCAGAAGTGATCTTTGTGACCTTCTTTAATTAGTTTTCATCATTTAAAATTGCAAAAGTCAATTTTTTCCTATGTATTTCTTTGTTCTTCAAATTTCTTTTGTATTTCCTTGTTTTTGTCACTTTTGTTTTTTATTGTTTTTTCCATGAAATTTATTGCAGACCGTTTACAAACCAAAATTACCTGAAAATTAATTATGAAGGTCAATTACAATAGAAAATAATGACGTTTTTATGAATTCCAAGATATCAGACAAATTCCATTATTTGACTTTATACACAAATCACATAAATGAGCCATTTTTGGCATGACATTGTCTCATGAAAAGTCATGGGGCGTTGCGATGCTGTAGCCGTTTGTCTCGAATTATGTCTCAAAAGTTGCCCAAGACTTCAGAGAAAAAAAGTCATAGAATTGCGCGGTATTACTGTTGTGCGTTTCAAAATAATTGTGTGAAATGTCGAGGGGGGGGGGGGCATCATGGCCATCTGATGACCACCAGAGTGTTTTAAATGGATACTAGTTGAATGCCATTTCATTTCCCCCCACAAATAGGATGTCCATGTCGTAACCCTATCTATAAAGGGAATCTAAACATTTCAAGGCAGATTTACGTCAACATGTGATTTGAACTCCATTCTGATGAGCACCGAAGTCTTTGAATGGAGAGAAACTAAATGCCATTTCGATCCCAAAAAGGGGTCGTTCATGTTGTAACTACAGCCCCCCCCCCCAAAAAAAAAGGGTTGTTCATTTTGCAAGTCAATCTATAAATGGCAGTGTTGCGCCGAGGCCACAAGTTCCGAGGCCAAGGCCGTCCATGAATATAACCTTCCCATAGGGTTTGTACACTGGTCTCCAATCAAGGCTAAGGCCAAGAACTCTAAAAATCTGCCTCAAGGCCAGCCTTGGCACAACACTGATAAAGGGACTCTACCACATCTGGCAGAGTAGCGTCCTCACTCACCTCGGACATGACCATGTCCTGCGTCTTCCTGATGTACTGGCCATCGGCCTTGACGATGGTCTGCAGGAACTTGAGGTACTGGACGTGGCGTCCCTGCGTGGCGATGTGGTGCACGAAGTTCTGGACAACCTTTTCTGATACCTCGCTGCACAGCTGGATGTTGTCCATGTAGATGTGACGCATCGTTTCCGCTTCCAGCAGCTGATGAGAAAAAAAAAGTGACAAAAAATAATAAACTCATTTTATTTAAACTTAGATTCAAATGCAGAACATCTCTTTTGCATGCCTAAAAATCAACATTGTGTAAATACACTGGCATATAGAAGAAAATACCATCGAAGAACCTTCAGCAAAGTACAGGAGCTAGAAACCCAGTTTTAGTGGAATTATAGTGACCATTAGAATTTTTTTTGAATTATTATCTCATACAGACAAAAATTCTCCTAGTCTATTTTCAGATCCTTATTGCGCATGGGGTGTTCATCATGTTTGATGTTAGAAACATATTTACAATTTAGAAATATGTATCACGTAAATTTGTGAACATGACAAACAGTATGCATTAGTCTCATGCGGATTAGTATTCATAGACTAAAAGATAAATACTGCAATGATGTTACTGTAATAGTGCCGTCGTCGAATAGAAATTTCTCTTTCGACATGTCTCCTCAAATATTTAGCCAACAGACACAGCTGTCGACAAAACAATGGTCAGATAAATTGGGACATTGAATTCATAAGACAGTCTTACACCACCATACCTATACATGTTTAAATACACAGGTTGTGGCTACATACTTCAGGGGATAATTAGCCTGCCAGGGGGCCCCAATGATGACTGACATCGCTATTGAAAGCACCTTGTGGAATTTTGAACTTTGGACTTTCAATTGCCTGGCTTACTGCATGCCAGGGCTTGACCACATTGTCAAGAACCAAGATTCTTATGGTGTAGATTACACTCAGAACAAAGGTTCTCAGTTTCTATAACCTTCTGCAAGTGTGAGAAAGAAAAAAAATGCTTGCTTTGAGAAGTGACTGCCTGCGGAGATGACATTGTTAGGTCCTGATTTATTACTTTGATATCCTATGTGTTGTTGTCGGTAAGATAAAATCTCTGTCGACATATACATGTAGTCTTTCAGTCAAAACACTGTTATCTCGACAAGCTTTTCGACAGAAGGCCTGTCAACGACGCCACTATACTGTAGGGACTTATTTCAGTGAGTTTCACACAGAGAATAACCATGGACTTTCAATGGTCTAACTGACTGTTACTCTGTGGTACATTTTTCAAATTCTATAATTATATATAATTACTGTTCTTCAGATTTCACAGACATGTCCTTCACAAATAGCCCAAGGGCATGAGTGATGTTTTGTCGTGCTGCGGGAGGGGTGCAAACGAGATTCCGTGCCTTTAAAGCACAAAAGAAAAGGTAAGACTTACCCCAGGGTTGAGGAACAGTTCAATATGTTTGTGTAGCAGCAGCTGATTGGATGGATTACCCCAGCAGAAGTTCTGAAGGAATTCGTGAGCCAATCGCATCAGCTCATTCATTCTGGTGTCGGCCACCTGATAGAAATAGCATATAAAAATACAACTTACAAGATTATATTGCTTACATGCAGGGTTAAAAAAAAATAAAAGTGGGAAAAACTGCTTTGAATCCATGAAAATGACAATCTAGTATTGATACTACGATTGAGAAAATTTTTTTCATAAACAGTTTGAAATTTGAAAAATGGTATCTAGTAACTTAATGTACGTTAAAATGTTATTACTGCAAGATCATAATTATTGCAAATTTCAAGGGAAATGGCAAGATTGGGAGTAGTCCTTAATTTAGGACACAATGCTCCCAGAATCAAGTACATGTACTGCACTATTAAAGGTTTCTGCCGTGAAAATTTTGTGGTCATACATTTCCTCTTTGTAGTGTTATTATTATCAGAAAAATGTCATGCCGGTGAAATTTGTTGTGTAGCTTTCAATTTCTATCAGGGCTGGAGATTAATTTAATACCAGTAAATTAATGCTTGTTTCTCCTCAAGTAAACAAGGTCCAGACAAATGCTTCCAGCTTGAATTTACACTCTAGCCATTGTATACATTCATGGTATAAATGTGTATTTCAACTCATATGGGTCTTGAAGCATTTTTGACTTCTCCAAATCATGTCACTACTCTTCAACTCTTTTGTCAATGTCATATTATCACGCTTTTGGTAACTTGCCGATGTTATGTTATCACGCTTTAGGTAACTTGCCAATGTAATGTTATTACACTTAAAGTGGCTTGCTAATGTAATGTTATCACACTTAAAGTGGCTTGCTTATGTAATGTTATCACGCTTTAGTTGGCTTGCCAACGTAGTGTTACCACGCTTAAAGTTGCTTGCCAATGTAATGTTATCACGCTTAAAGCGGCTGGCCAATGTAATGTTATCACGCTTTAGGTGGCTTGCCGATGTCATGTTATCATGCTTTAGGTGGCTTGCTGACGTCATGTTATCATGCTTTCTTTGGCTAGCCAATGTCATGTTTACACACAAATATGCATATCTTTTGTACAGTGATGAAATAACTCTGACATTCGGGTGGATTACGGGCTGGCGCAACTGGGATTAAGACAGTGGCACTGTGGCCTCTGGAGGGGGGAAATTAAGGGGTATAGTCTCTCACCTTGTCATATGGTATCTGCAGCAACTCTAGCACCACGTTGTGAGCACCCATATTCCTCAGCAGTCTCTGTTCGTGTTTCTTGTTCTTGCGCATGCCCGAATTCTCTGTCATGCATAGCCGGCTAAGACGACACAGAATCTAGTGAGGGAAAGAAAACAGACACAATTTATTTTAAATGAAATCTAGAAGTAAATAAGGTCATTAAAGCCACAGGCTAACAATGACCACAATTTAAAAAAAGGTGAGCTACATGTGTCTTTGATAAGGTCTAAAAATGAAACCCTGTAAAAAATTGTATTTCAAAATGATTAGTGCTTTCAAAAAGTGAAAATCGTAAATTGACTGGAATCACCTGCCCATTTCCTCCCATAGACTTACTGTGTGTAGATCTTGGCTATTTTGTACTCAGCCCGAGTACTAATTGTTTAGTCATTAATATCTAGACAGTGGCAGCATAAATTTCCAAACTTTTGTATTCTAGGGGTGTTTATTTGTCCATCCAAACACTACTATGTAGCTCAGATGGCAAAGTTTGGCAATTTTTTAATTTGAAGCTCCACAATGTTAGCCTGTGCCTTTAAAAGAAGAAGAAGAAGGAGGAGGAGGAGGAGGAGGAGGAGGAGGAGGAGAATAACAAGTACTTGACCCTACACTCCAGTTATTTGAAGAACTTAATGATAATGAAGTGCAATTTTTTACAGTCCTTCATTTTAAAATAATTTCAAAGACACCAAATAAAGTGTAGGGCTACCTATTGCCTCTCAGATTTGTCTTCAAATATAAACATTGCCAAATAATGCTTTTAAATTTGTGTTTTGTGTAACAACTGGAATAATCTGAATCTAGTTGCTTTCTGAGATGCTGAAGTGAAGCCAGCCTTCAAATTATCGGATATTTTGGTTGCTCTCAGTCACATTACTAAATGTCTGTCTCAATGCACTATTATTTCTTAACATGTGGCTGGCGCAATTTTGCACCCCAGACTGCACCTCTTCAATAAGTGGCTATAATGAACAAAGAGTGAGGATAATATAATTTGTTATATTATTTTTATACAGTAAGGAGAAGCCCTTACTACATCACCCACAAAACTAGAAGGTTTGTATTGGATAATTTCCTACAAATTTGCGGTTTTATGATGGATTTTTGTGTGAAATGGGAAAAACACGGACATATTTTATGCATTTGTGGATATCTCTTGTTTCTCAATTTATTACTTCACAAAATTCATTCTAACTTCAGAAATTTTAACAAAATTGAAATTAAAGCATAACATTGTTAGAAAGGGTATACTTTACAAATACAAATTTGTACAGAACACTTTCCTCTATCATGCATGTTGTAAAAAGTTAAAGCTGTTTGAAGTTAACACTGCACTCCAAAACTTGCTAAATATGGTATTGTTTAAAAAGGCTTGACATGTAAAGAGTTTAACTCATGTTTAAAATAACTGTACAGTAAATATCAAGCACAAAAACTTCAGGCATATGTCTAATGTTATCTAATTCAACATAAAACAGTGTTTGTGTGGTTTAAGGCATGCACATATCAACTGATTTATGCCAATATACAGATGACAGATAAATAAGTCCTTTAACGATACAAATTAAACTTTATTCTAGTTATTTTTGGACAGTTTAATTCATACCTGAGACAAATTAAGCTGTGGAGATACAAAAGCAAGCATACTAATTGTATTTGTGAAGTCAGTTTGAATGCATGTATGAATCTAACACTGTATAAGTGTGGTATATCTCAGGTTGTGGCAATCTTCATACATTCCTTACACCACAAAACTAGTGCAAAAAAATATCTTTCTTTGGCAAAATTAAGAACATCAAAAAAAAAAATCTTAATTGGCAGTCACAGTGCATAAAACTACGGTAACTACGGTAACTCTTAACTTATCAATGGCGTAATTTTGCAGCACGAACGGTACTCTTACAATGATTGCAAACAGCATATCGTCACTGGGGTGACAAAACCTCATTATCTCAAAAATGTGGAATGTTCAGGGGAGCCAAAAAACATGGCTGCCTTACCATTACAGCCAATGGAGGCAGTCAACTTTCATCTGTCAATAGTGGCCTCATCTTTGCAGTTGGGCATATGAGGGTTACTTTGAAAAATACATTTGAAGTGTTTTAGCTATGAGACTATGACAGAAACTCATTTTCACCAAAAATTGAGATACAAGGTCTTGTCACCCCACTGACGATAGGTAGAGCAGTACGACTGAGTGTGACCGAAGCCTCCGCACTCCCACCCAATTCCATTTAAATTGAAATGCCTCAATCTGATCACAAGTTCTTACGTTGGCATGATAACGAGCTCAATCCGACATGCACAGAACCCTGTGACTTTTGACCTATAACCTTTTAACTTCAAAATCTAATCAGCTCATCGATGCCTGGTAGTTTATACTTGGACACGTTTGATTAGAATCCAGACAGTAGTTTTTGCAGTTATGCCATTAATGAGCTGAAATGAGATACAATGTACATACGTGTACAATGTCCCATGAATTTTGACCCTTGAACTCCAAACATTGCTTAAAGTGGCACTGCTCAAAAAATGCTTGACATGTTACAAATTAATTGTGCAAAGATTTCCACTTTTAAGTTTCAAGCCTTACTTGCTGGATGGTCTTGTAGTTGCGTGCACTGGAGGGTTCTAGTGAGGGTCCAAGGTCAAGATCAATGGATGAGCCCTCTCCTACGCTGGTGGATTGTGCCATCTACAAAGCAAAAATAGACAAAATAAACAAACAAACAAAAAATATGAATGTTGTTCCCTTCGGATTCAAGTAATGTTTGAAAAACACTTGCCTTATAGTATTTTAAGTTATTAGTTTGCTGCTTATTTTGTTTGTGATGGAATTACAGGTACACACTGATTCCCGTAAGAAATGCTATCATTATGATTTCCAAACTAATGAGATGTACATTTAATTCAAATTGAAATTTTACATGTGGTCATGCTATGAATTGACATGATCAGAACCACACTTTTCACGGTACCATTTAGGCAAAAATTTGTTAAAATTCTGCTTGTCAAATCAATAACAAGCAGGATTTTTACAGTGATTCTATGCAAGTTTGGTAGTGTCTCGTGAGATCAGCAAAAATTATGCAGCAATTTCTGTGAAGTGTGTGCAATCTGGCAAAAAGACAAAATTTCTTTTCATGGAGTTACAGAAGTTGAATGGTGAAACGAACATGTACAGTGTAGGCACACATGGCTAGCCAGAACCCATGGAGCATTGTAGGAAATCTTTACATCTTAAAGTCTATGACAAAACATGACCAATTACAGGCCCTATCTCACTGGAGGAGACGTCGCCATGACTCCTGTTAATGATCAGTTGTGGCCATTCTTCAGACAAAAAAAAATATCTTTGGCGATCTCGTCAAGGAATCTTCCCCAGTCACAAAGACCAATTACTTGATTAATTCATTGATTCATCAATTAATTTGATGCAGACATCGCGACGATGTCACAGAGATGTCTCCTAGACTTTGGTGACCAGTTCACGACTTGAGTCTCGGCATGTCGCGAAGACATCTCTGAGACCTCTCCTTGAGACGAGCCGAGTCTCCGGGGAGTTGCGGAAAAATCAAACATGTTTAATTTACTTGGAGACTTCTTCCAGTCTCTAGCAGGTCTCAGAGAGGTCTCAGAGACATTTCCAAGACCTGCTGGAGTCTGGAAGTCTCAAGGAAAATATCGCAGAGAGGTAGCAGCACCATCACAGAGATGTCTCCGAGATTTGATTGCAACTGGAAGAAGTTTCCAAAAAATGTAATCTAGTTTGATATTCCTGTGACTCTCCAGGGACTAATCTGAAGAAGACTTTGCACGACACGAGTCACTAACCGGTCACCAAATAGTCTCCAGGGCTGTGAGATATGGCCTTCACTAAAGTTGTTTTGTGCTTTGTGAGCAAACTGATGTGTTCCTTCCTTCAGCGTGATTCATATGTTAATCAGCACAAATCTCCAAGTACGATAGTTAAAATGAATATTATTACATGATCCCTATTAATCCAGCAAGTCTATCAGATATTATGCATCACAAAGCCAGGTTTTGTGTGCAATTAGAACAATCATTTTAAATCTCAATGTTTATAAAATACCATATACCATGAAGCAGTGACATTTGGTAAAAAGCACATAAAGACGTAAACACAGACCTGAATATTGTGTACATGAGTGATTTTTGCAAACTAACATGTAAAGCAGTTACTGTGATGGTGTTTATTAATAATTTACCAGGTTTTAATCATCATCATCACAATGTCTTTAACTGATCTTTAATTGCAATGCCTACTCAATATGGAACCAAACCATTGACACACCGGTAATGTGGTATTATGTCCGTCACTGTAAGTTTCTTGTAAGTTTTCTGGTTGGTTAATCACATATTATGCGATTGACAATATTTCAGCTAGATCCGTGGAGGTGTCACTCTCAAGACGAAAATCAGGGAATAGTCGACTATACCTTACTTGACGACAATACCTGAATCGACGCTATCATGTGCAACGTCGAACTGGGTACAGTCGACTATTCCCTGATTGACGTCTAATGAAGCGTGACACTTCCATGGATCTGCTTTGTGTGTGAACAATTTGTTCAGACTTGGTCCTTACTGTGGAATTGTGTTTATCGCAAACTTGAACAGCACAATAAATACATTTCCTTTTTGTGACTTCTTTGTTGTTTCCCTGTTAATAATAATCATGATGGATATAAAACAAATATGTGTAGTGGAGTGATAGTCTCTGCAAGAAACTATGACGCCCTCCTTTACACGGAATGTTTTCTACTTTCCCTTGGGGCTGCACGCACCCCTCAGGAAAAGTAGTTCAGTCCACGTAACTACGGGTGCCCCATACACTGTAGTTTACAACAGAGACTCTCGCACCAGTACATATCTGTATAATGTACCATATCCCACTTCACCTTAATGCTATTTTAGAAAGCAGAGCCTGATAAAGAAGTCAGATTGTATAGCATAGTTCGTCGGTTGTCCGGCAGAAGGGCCCTAGCATATGTTCCCGGCAGAAGGGCCTTAATATTAAATTGTCTTTAACTTGAAAACCATTGGCTCTTTTCACATGAAATACTGTATATTTTAGAGCCTTCTGTCAGTCTGTTAAAAATGAAAATATCAAATAAGGCAATATTTCTGAACTTAGAAAAAATTTACTGTTAAGGCCCTTCTGCCAGACAACTGACAAGTTCTACTTTTGAAATGTTGTTTTTAAAAAACAGTGACAAGCACTGAGTTGCCTTTTATCCAATATGACAGGTGTCCCAATGGGTGCAGAAAGTTAATAAATTTCATTCACAAATGGTTCCTACTCAAAATAGGATCTATGATATGTTAACATTTCATAGATCCCATGTTAATATCACAGACAAGCAATGTTGTCTTGTAACTAACTGTTTTGTGTATGTTATACCAGAACACTGAACTTCAGTTTTTATAACCTTTTGCAGACACGGGAAAGAGAAAAAAAATATGAAATGCTTGTTTTGCGGGGTGAGTGCCTTTAAAGGTCTTAATTTATTGCTTTGATATTCTTCCACATGTTCTTGTTGACATCATAGAATCATTGTTGATGAATTGTCTTCCAGTTAAAATACACTTTTATCAACAAGCTTGTCGACAGCAGGCCTGTTGATGACAGCACTAATATATTATTATTATTACTTACATATAATTACACTTAAGAAACTGTCTTCAGAATAAACTATACACCACCAAATTACAGACAATTCACTCTCCTCCTGTGTACACAGTGACACAGAATACAAGCAAAATGTACACACTGATTGTACGTTTACCGGTAAATTGAAACAGAAAATCCATTTGGTTCTTTAATTTTCATGTGAAAATTATTTGAATGCACCTTTTCGAAACAAAATTCATGTTTTTGCCGTGTACACTTTCAATGACACTTGAAATGGAATTTAAGGTTTTCAGAAACGGAAAAGACCATTCTTTGAAACGGAAAATCAGGGTCTCTAAAAATGTAACTTAGCATATATCGGCCTTGTACCTTTTAACATACATGTATAAACAGTAGTGGTCAATAGAAGAGTTCCACCATTATTGTATCTGCAGAATTTTATGAACTCGTAATGTGTTAGTGACATGATATTGTATCTCTGCAGTATCTCTGTCGCTGGTGCAAAATTCCTTTACTTCAAATTGCAAACACAAACATAATTTTTTTTCCAGTTACTTCCAACTTCAGTAAAGTTGAGCATCTTATTGTGAATTAAAATACACACATGAAAATAAGTAGACCAGTTGCACTGTTACCAATTTGAGTGAAAAAGTAGTGATAACAAAGTTACAACAAAGCTGCTAATTTCAATATCCTAGGTGTTTCTTAGCAAAATTCTTCTGTTTCACACAATCTATGTGCTTGTCAAAGGTTGGCATCATATTGTGAATTAAAAATATGTACATGAAAATAAGCAGACCAGTTAACATGTTGCCAATTTGAGTGAAAACTAGTGATTACAGAGTACGACAAACTGCCTAATAAAAATATCCTAGGTGTTTCTTAGCAATTGTAAGCATTTGAAAACGGGGAGACGACGAGATTACCTAGAGTCTATCATTTGAATAAAAGTTCAGGGTCATAAAGCGAGAAGGATGTAGGAGGGAGTGGCTTTCAAGGAAGGTGGCAGAGGCCTGTAGATAAAGAAGACGGGATGATGAGAGAAGAGTACGAAAAAGGTCTCTGATAGTGGAACCCCCCCCAGAGTGAGAAGATTATAATTGAGGAGGTATCTGACAGAAGGTTGCGGGGAGGAAGCGAGGGTTGGTAGCGCATGTGGCGTTCGAGCAGGAACCAAAGGCGTTCGAGAACTGCGAGAGATACCTAGATTAGGACGTAATCAGAGAGAGGGTATAAGAGTGGGCGTGATGATAGAGACCGTTCGAACTTTGGAAAAGTTGCAAGAGTCAATTTTCGTTGAAAATTAGTAAGGTACAGACGACGAGATGTGGCTATGCCAGAGCCGGAACAGGAGATAAAAAAGGATAGAGAGGACAACGACAAGTACTGAACAAGAGAATGATATCAAGTCATCGATAATGGATGATAACACGAGATATGAAATTGGCTATACCACCCGCCACAACCCCCCCCCCACCCAAATCAGTTAAATGTGTATCCATTGACTCTGATGGGACAAAAAAAAATTAAAAGCAAAATCACAAAAAGGTATGCAAAATAATAACCACTGCCTTTAATACTGCCTAGCTTCCACCCAACACCATCAAATATTTTCATTTTATTCTTTTAGCAGTATTTAAATAAAGCAAACCCAACACCGTGAATTAGCACATTGCTTGCACACCATAATTAACCGCTACCATACAGATAAAATTTGCTTGACTTGTTTGAAGTGAGTGTATGTGTATCTATGCTGATACAAAGTGATATATCGAGACCTATACAATGTCACAATCGTGACAGACTCACCCGATACACTGGTGTTACCACGGCAGGCATCTTGCCATAGTAATTAACAAGAAATTAAAGGGTGCAAAATAAAAGATCCAGAAGCTTACTTAATTCAATTGTCACAAATACTGACAGGTCTGCACTCATAAACACAAACACACACACACACACACATAAATACACACACAAATGCATACATGGACAAATAAATTCAAATTAAATATCAATTTCTAGTATAACTCAAGTTAATCGATGTGCTCTATTTGCTACAAAATTATGACGTAAGTAGCATTACCTCACATCCTGCATTGTGTGTGTTCAGCGCAGAATCACTTTTTGTTAGTTGAGATTCTATCTACCGTCACAAAGACCTTTCCCAATGCATGTACCTTAAAGTTTAGTGACATGATTGGGAACACTTGAAAATGCCTCAAGAACCAAATGAGTTGAAATATATACCAACTTTACACTAGCAGGAGTATCACCCACCTGGGAGGATTTGTCTGTAATTTGTTTACTTAAGGAGAATCAAGCATAAACATAGGAGTATCTTAATTTTTACCGGGGACGATAAAAATAAGCCCATAGAGAGCCACACAACAGGTTTATGTGCTACGAGTGATATTGACATTGTTTATTTTAGAATGAGTCAACGTTTGACTACAAGATTTTCACAGGAGAATCCTTGCATAGTTTACTTGATTCTAGAGTAGTTTCAGCCCAAGTTGAGGACTACCCCCAATCATGTCATTTAGCTTTAATTTTCTGTTTTGCTATCAAATTTTCCTAATACATTAATCTAGCACAGTTTCTTTCTTCTTTTCTTTTTTTGCACGATGCATTAAGTGTAAGAATATCTAATCCCATGCTGTCTTACCCAAAGCTGCCCATTTCTCCAACACTTTTCTGTTTTTCCACCTTGCACAAGTGTTGTATCCAAGACCGGCTTAGGCCAATTTCTGGTGGCCTCGTTCTCGGTCTCGGTCCGAGTCACCTGTACAAACCCTACTTCAGGGCGGCCTTGGTCACAGAACCTGTAATCTCGGATAGAACACTGCCTTGCACATTATTTAGCATCAAACCAATACATTCCCAGTGAAAGAGCAATTTCTGAATGGATCCTCACCAATTTAGCGGCTTTGGATTTCTTTGGTTTCCCCTCGTCGTCGTCGTCGTTCTTCTTCTTTCGGCTCCGGTCCAGCTTGCTCTTGTAGACCCACAGTTCGGACTTCTCCACGAGCAACCGTAACTCGTCGAGATCGGCTTTGATCTGCTTGTAGTTCTCTCGATCATTCTTGGTGACCAGGAGTTGCACCTGACCAAAAAAAAAGATGAAGGAAGAAAAGACGAAAACCGCAAATATTATGATTCAAACCGACTCAAAACAAAAGTTGCGGTTTTCATTCATTACAGCCAATCTGTTTCTAGTTGCATTGCCTATTATTTTCTTTCTCTTTATTTGGTTGAACTATCACTGTCCCGTTTATGAAACAGGTTCTATTCCAGCAAACATTAATAAAACTCTGACTTTATCAAAAGAGTAAAAAAAATAGAGTGAAACAATGTGATAGCGAAATCATAAAAATACAATGTTTTTAATTATCACACCTTTGAACACACACAAATGAAATACTGAAAATGAAAAAGTCGGCAAATAACTGCCGGAGGAGCACAATTATCTTAGTGTGCCCTTTCCTTCTTTAAGTCCGACCTCAATTAACTAGCCATGTCTGGACCAGCAGCTATCCAGATAAGTGATGTGGCCGGAAAAAAAGAGAACAAAGTACTTTCTGGCAATGGGGGTGGGGTGGGGGGGGGGGAGGGGGATACACACATTTTCTTTGCTGCAGGGAACAATAAATCAAGTGTCACATGTATGGGGCCTGTTACAATTTGTGCTTGTGGTTACAGACCAAGCACAAATTGCAACAGGCCCCATACAAGTGACACTTGATATTTTTATTCCCCTGATAGTGATACCCAGCAACCCAGCAGGCCAGCAGGTGCCTGTGTTTATAATACTTCTGATAAATGTGTCTAAATTACTGGCAGTGTCTAGTACACCCATTGTCCGGATAATAGAGAGATCCGGTAATGTGATGTCCAGATAACAGAGGTCGGACTGTATATGCAATGAGGAGAATCTTAATAATGAAATGGCTTATTCGCACGGCTTACAACATACCTGTTTGAACGCCTGCAACACTTCCTGCCTCTGACTGAAGTGTCGAAACAGCAGCTGGAGTGCCCCTGACACCAGGGGCGGGTAATCGTGCATGGTGAGATGGAGGAGCACCCGGAGGAAGGTCCTGCCCCCCTGGCCGTCGAGGTCAAGGTCGGCCCCGTCCATCTGACCCTCGAAGATCCCCTCCGCCTGGTCACCGATGGCCTCCAGGTTGATACCGGTGCTCTCCGCGCCCCCCGCCCCACCTCCCAGCCCCGGGGGCGGGTTGGGGATGAGGGGAGGGGGCGGGACCGAGTTGTTGACGGAGCCGTTCTGGGCCTGCTGCTGCTGGTCGGCCTGGTCCTTGGTCTCGTCGAAGTCCCGCTTGAAGATGGAGAGGAGGCAGGAGATGCGGTAGTCGAGACGCACATTGAGGATGAACTACGGAAACGAACAAAAGAGGCAAATCAAGGGGGGGTCAAAGGGCCTGCAAACAAGAATTCGGCTTAAGTTCGGACTGGGGGCAGTTTATCCATTATGTTTCTGATTTGTAACACAACTCCAGACACAGAGTTCACAAAACTTTGATAAGAGGAAAGGCCTGGTAAAATCATCTCAATACAGTGTTTCATTGTTACATGCGGTATCAATCAAAGACAAAACAAGACCTACCCGGTACCTGCCATCAATCCGAGTCCCCAGAATGTCCCCACAGGCCCATGCTGCTTGCTTTACTGTTTCTGTTTGCAAGCTGGAATCAATGATTGGAGATTTTTTTTCCCTAAAAAACTGTCCATATTCTCCTTTATTTGCATCGGTGTATGGCATTTTGACTTCGGGCTCTAGCTGTGCTGTCTTTGCTTTTCTCGCTTTAAGTTTAGATTGGCTCTATGGTGGACCCCCCCCCCCCAACGGGAGAAGGCGTAGAGGGAGACCGAGGATGAGCTGGCAACCCACCATTAGACGTGATCTGAAAGGCAACCTT